>CM042389.1:7886801-7954301 GCA_023634145.1 Thymallus thymallus
GCTCCGAGCTGGATTTCAACCATGGTGCTCCGAGCTGGACTTCAACCAGTGTGTTCAAACAATGACCCCCCCATCACACACACACACACACACACACACACACACACACACACACACACACACACACACACACACACACACACACACACACACACACACACACACACACACACACACACACACACACACACACACACACACACACACACACACACTTAACCCTCCTGTTATCCTAAAATGTACTAACATATTTTATCCTTGGGGTCCCCAGCAATTTAAACCTCCAGAATATATATATATTTATTTTTTTACCCAAGTTTATGTGTCAGGTACTTTATGTTTCTTTGTTGACTACCTAAATAGCCCTTTAAATAAAACATAACCCCCTTGATTATTTCGCTCCACATTACAAAGGCATTGCAGGCGCTCACGTCAATGATGTTGAAGAAAATGACAAGGGGCCAACGGGCAGTCATGCGTCGGCAGATGTAGGTGGCTGTGACCTTGTCCAGATTATCAACCCCTCCCTTTGTCTCATTGTAGTCCAAGACCATTTGTGGTTTTCTGTCTTCTCTGGTGCCCAGGACAGCATCTTTGTGCATGGTGCTCAACAGCAGGATATTTCTCCCTTTCTTGGGGCAATAGGAGACGACTGTGGCTCTGCCAGTGAAGGCAAACATTGAAGATGTTTCAATGTTCTTCAGTGGGAAGCTCCGGCTTGTTTTCTTTCACTGTCCCCAACATGGTAACCTTCCTTTTCAGCAGTTCCTCACCCAGGGCGAACGATGTGAAAAAATGATCACATGTAATGCTATGACCATTCAGTCCTTCAGCCATGTCTAGTACCTCCCTCATGCCCTGATTTTTTTCAGGTGCTTCCCCAGGGGATTTACCAGTGTACACCTGCATATTCCAGGCATAGCTGGACTGTGCATCACCTGGACTGTGCATCACCTGGACTGTGCATCACCTGCTGCCCATATGTTGATACCGTATTTGTCCGGTTAGCTTGGTATGTATTGTCTGAAGGGACAGCGCCCACAAAATGCAACCAGACATCGTTCTGCCCCTGAACAAGGCAGTTAACCCACTGTTCCTAGGCCGTCATTGTAAATAAGAATTTGTTCTTAACTGACTTGCCTAGTAAAATAAAGGTAAAAAAAAAAACAAAAAAAAAAAAATCATCCACAGTGACGTGGGGGTCTGGATAGCAGCTGGCAGGAAGGCACACCGTGGTGGGATCAGTCTGTGACTGAAGGTGCTCCTCTGCGGTCCATGATGGCCAGCAGATTGGCCAGGATCCATCTCTCCGCCACCTCCTCTAGAGTGTCAAGGCTAATCCCCAGAACAGATATAGCCTTCCTGATTGGCTAATTAACCCGAGAAGCATCACCAGATTTTATGTTGGCGCCCCAGCACACCACTGAAAAAGAGATGGTGGACTGGTGGAAGGTATGCAGTAGTTTAATGCACACGTCGAAGGACCTGAGCCTCCTCAGAAAGTAGAGGCAGCTCTGGCCCTTTTGTAAAGAGCCCCGGTGTTACCAGCCCATTCCAGCCTGAAGGTGGTTCTGCTCACACCACAACACAAAGTCATTGATTGCGCTCCTGTACTCCTCCTCCTGCCCACCCCTGATGCACCCTTCAATTGCGGAGTCATCCGAGAACTTCTGTAGGTGGCATGTTTCAGAGTTATATCTGAAGTCTGAGGTGTAGAGGGTGAACAGGAAGGGGGACAGGACCGTTCCCTGGGGGGCCCCTGTGTTGCTCACTGCCCGATCTGACACACAGCTCTGTAGTCGCACAAATTGTGGCCTACCGGTCAGGTAGTCCGTGACCCAGGAGACTAATGGTGCTTCCACTTTCATCCTCTTCATCTTCTCACCCAGTAGCAGGGGCTGAATAGTGTTGAAAGCACTGGAGAAGTCAAAAAACATAACCCTCACAGTGCAACCTGCGTTGTCCAGGTGAGAGTAGGCCCTCTGCAGAAGGTAGATGATTGCATCATCCACCCCGATGTTGCGCTGATATGCGAACTGCAGGTTTTCCAGTAATGTACACACCAGGGGTCTGAGGTGAGCAAGGTCTAACCTTTCCAGGGTCTTCATGATGTGGGATGTTAGCGCTACAGGTCTGAAGTCATTCAGGACAGTGGGGTGCACCTTCTTGGGCACTGGGACGAGGCAGGATGTTTTCCACAGCACAGGGACCCTTTCTAGGCTCAGTTGCTGGAGTATTCCACACAGTTGGTCAGCACAGACCCTAAGCACCCTTGGGCTGATGCCATCAGGGCCCGCCGCTTTCCACTGATGTAGTCTCTCCAGTTCTCTCTTCACTTGGTTGGTGGTGAAAGCCAGCCCAGGTGGGGAGGTGGGGGGGAAGGGGGGTGTTGAGGATCAGTCCAGAGGGAGCAGGAGCGGAGGTGGGGTCGCTGATTGTCTCAACAGAGGTGCTGTGAGCAGAGTGGGGGTGGGACAGCCGTGACGGTGTGTGGCCTGGGGAACTGGAGGGGAGGTGGACAGGGCCAGTATCGAACCTGTTAAAAAATTGGTTCAGCTCATTGGCTCTGTCCTGGGTCCCCTCCGTCTGCCCACTGTTTGACGTTTTGAAGCCAGTGATATTTCTCATACCCTTCCACACCTCTATAACCTGGCTCTGCCTCAGCTTGTCCTCCATCTTCTCCTTATACTCTCTCTTCCCCTCAGCAATCCACAACTTCAGCTCCCTCTGGACGGATTTCAATTTGTCCTTGTCCCCCTCCTTGAAGGCCCTCTTCTTCTCATTCAGCAGGGCGCTGGTGACCCAGGGTTTATTATTTGGAAAACAGCGTACCTTCCTGGTGGGTACAGTGTTGTCTACACAAAAATTAATATAGTCCGTTATGCAGTCAGTAAGTCCATCGATGTCCTCCCCATGAGCCTCACAGAGCACATCCCAGTCTGTTGTTTCAAAGCAGTTGTCACGGTGAGTGTGCAGGGAACGAGGCGCAGAGCGAGAGTACGTTGCGAACATGTTTTATTTAACTAATAATAAAACATACAAACAAAAACAAACAAACCTTCCTTTGAACACCGTGGCGTGAGTACTTACATAAATGCACTGAGGCACTAGCACAGGCACAAGCAATGATGCTCTGTCTGTAACCTTGCGATAACAGAGTGGATGACGTCACAGGCTTTGTTTGCATCAGCGGAGGGCGGGATGTAAACAATAACAGCAATGACCACCGTGAATTCCCACGGCAAATAGTAGGGTCTCAGGCTAACGGCTAACAGCTCAATGTCCGGGCTACAAAACTGTTCCTTAAGAGTAATATGGCTCGGATTACACCATCTGTTGTTAACTAATAAAGCCAGCCCCCCTCCCTTACTCTTACCGGAATAAACACTATCCCTGTCTGCTCTGATGGTCCGGAAACCGCCGATAGTGACGTTCTATATGGGAATGTTATCATTCAGCCATGTCTCAGAAAAACACAATAGGCGGTATTCTCTTTGTCCATTAACCAAACCCTGAAGCTCATCCATCTTGCTATGCAGCGATCTCACGTTGCCCATAATGATAGACGGTAAAACAGGCTTGTACTTACTTAGCTTTGACTCAAATAATGTAATTTAGCCTATCAGAAGCTTCTAAAGCTATGACATCATTTTCTGGAATTGTTCAAGCTGTTTAAAGGTACAGTCAACTTAGTGTATGTAAACTTCTGACCCACTGGAATTGTGATATAGTGAATTATAAGTGAAATAATCTGCCTGTAAATGTTAACATGAAATCTGTGGAGTGGTTGAAAAATGAGTGTTAATGACTTCAACCTAAGTGTATGTTAACTTACGACTTCAACTATAGCTACAGTAAATGTATAATCTTCCCCTGATAAATAGTAACTTTTATCTTAAAGACTTTAGCCCATCTTTTGGTCCCATATCTCCTACCATATAGTGAGCTCAGCAGCTCTTCATGGCAGTTATGTTTCTAAAGAGAGCATGAAATGTGCCTGACTCATGACTTCTGAGGTCATCTCATCTCTCTGCTCATCTGGTCTGCTCTCTCTCTCTCTCTCTCTCTCTCTCTCTCTCTCTCTCTCTCTCTCTCTCTCTCTCTCTCTCCCTCTCTCCCTCTCTCCCTCTCTCCCTCTCTCTCTCCCTCTCTCTCCCTCTCTCTCTCATTCAGAGTATTTTGCTTCCCATCTCAACATTCACTGTTTGTTGCTGGTAAGGTTCTGCAGAGTACTGCACAATACAGAACGGTAGAGAGATGGTCGGTTGGGCTTTGTCACGGCTCTTGAGTTCTAAGGGTAATGAAGCGCTTAAGTTACAACCAACCAATCACCAATCATCCATGACGAGCGCATCAAAGATTGAGAGAAAGGAAGTGAGAGACAAAGAGACAGTGAGAGAGACATCCAATTAAACCTGCTGTATTTACAGCCATTATGGGAATGTTTTAGTTCTGAAGATGGGATGGGGGAACTTTTCTCTCTCTCTCTCTCTCTCTCTCTCTCTCCCTCTCTCTCTCTCTCTCTCTCTCCGTAGATTCAGATTTTTTCTCTTTGTTTTGTCTTTGGCAATGATACCTCTCTCAAGTAGCTACAAATTGGTTGTAACTTTGTCTTTGCTTGTCAAATTATACAAGACATTAATGTAAGTTAACATCTTATAGTTGAGCTACTTTGCAGCAGGATATTGGTAGGCTGAGTCTTTCACTGAAGAAAAGATTCTCTTCAAAGTACATCAACGCAAATGGCTCACGGCACATTAAAACACTGACATTACAGTGTGTGCAGAGACTATTTTCTACAGATTATTCTCTCAGCTACTGTAGCAACTCTGCCGGGTGTGCAGTAGATTTCTCCAGAGTCTGAGGGTTTCACTTCCAAAAATCATCAATAAGACTTATCATCAATAAGACAAACTCTAGACTTCAATAACCCTTCAGATAGTGTAGGAGGAGATTGACGTTACTGTATACTGGAAGAGTGAGGTTTTCAGACAGATGTAACTCCTCCATGGTAACTTCTAGGCTATACTGGGTTTCATCTAGGAGCCCATTTATGTTAAACTAACTGTCCAGTGAAAATCGCACTTTAAATAGTTAATATTCTGTTAACTCGTACCCAATCCTATTCTCGTATTTGTGGCCAAAGCATACATTTTTTAAAATAACACTTTAAAAAAACCCACCTCAAACTTGTATCTCAAACACACTGTTTAAAAAAATGCTTGCTATTTCCTTATAGAGGATGATGTCATCTTACTAAGGAGGATGAGCTGACCAATTAGCAGTCTTGCATTCATATTTTTAATGACCGGTATACGCCCACACCATTCTGTTGTTGGGGTACGCCTACACCATTCAAACAGAGAAAATCAGCTTTTTAACATGAATTACTATTTTCTGGAAGTAAAACAATTTTACTCATATTGTAATTAATTATAGGTCATATTTCATAGAAATGTGGAAGCACTGGACAGTTACTTTACTGTTTTTTCAACCTTTCTGACCATCCGATCAAATTAAAAATACATTACTACTAAAACTCAGGGCTCTTCCTGTTCCTGTCAGTTCCCCTCACCGAAAAGTCTAAAGGGGATCCTTGGAATGTCTAACTCTGATGTCACCCCATTGAAGTTGAAATGTAAAACTGTTAAGATAAGGGTTAAGGTTAGGGTTAGGTAAGGGTTAAGGTTAAGGTTAAGGGTAGGATTAGGGTAAGGGTTAAAATTAGGGTTAGGGTTTAAGGTAGGGGCATCCCAAGGATACCACTTTGCATCTACCCCCTCACTGTCTGTGGCTTCTCTAAATGCCTGAGACATCTGCAGTATATGAACCCGTTTTGAGTGAAATAATATCAATTGTCAAGCGTTTTGAGGCAGGGTAGAGATCTCTTCTCCATGTCGCTAAGAAGATCAGACACATTACTGAGGTGGGATGATGCTTCTCTGAAGTCTAGAAATAGATTAGTCTACATTCCTTATTTTCTCTCCTTCTTTCTCTCCTTCTCCCTCCCCCCCCTCTCTCTCACTCTTCTTTCTCCCTCTCTTTCTTCTCTCCCTCTTTCTTTCTCTCTCTCTTTCTTTCTCTCTCCTGCTTTCTCTCCTCCCTCTCTTTGTCTCGCTCTGTCTCTTCCCTCTACCCCCCTCTCTCTCCTTCCTCTATCCCTCTCTCCCTCCCTATCTCCCTTTCCCTCTCAGCTCCCCCTCTCTCTTTTCTCTCCTCCCTCTCTTCTCTCTCTGTCTCTTCCCTCTACCCTCCCTCTCTCTCCTCACTCTCTCTCTCTCTATCCCTCTCTTCCTCCCTTTCCCTCTCAGTTCCCCCTCTCTCTCCCCCCTCTCTTTCTTTCTCTCTCATGCTTTCTCTCCTCCCTCTCTTTGTCTCTCAGTGTTGTAACGATGTGCAAGTAGTTAAAGTATAAAAGGGAAAATAAATAAACATTAATATGGGTTTTATTTTCATTGGTGTTTGTTCTTCACTGGTTGCCCTTTTCTTGTGGCAACAGGTCACACATCTTGCTGCTGTGATGGAACACTGTGGTATTTCACCCAGTAGATATGGGAGTTTATCTGTGTAATCTGAGGGAAATATGTGTCTCTAATATGGTCATACATTTGGTAGGAGGTTAGGAAGTGCAGCTCAGTTTCCCTCTCCCTCTCCTCCCTCTCTTTGTCTTTCTCTGTCTCTTCCCTCTAACCCCCACTCTCTACTCACTGTGTCTCTCTATATATATATATTCCTCTCTTCCTCCCTCCCTATCTACCTTTCTCTTTCATGTCTGACAGATGACTGGGGATTATTACTGTTTCTCAAGACATCCAGTGTGTGTGTGTGTGTGTGTGTGTGTGTGTGTGTGTGTGTGTGTGTGTGTGTGTGTGTGTGTGTGTGTGTGTGTGTGTGTGTGTGTGTGTGTGTGTGTGTGTGTGTGTGTGTGTGTGTGTGTGTGTGTGTGTGTGTGTGTGTGTGTGTGTGTATGTGTGTGTGTGTGATTGCGAGTTGCAGATTGACGTTTATTGTCATTAATCTTACCCTGGAGGCAGAACAGAGCGATTTCTGTTAGATGGGCCAGCTGTAAAGTCCAAATTGTCTATATCGAAAACATTAATGAAAACAAAAATGTTATTTTGGGTCTTAATTTAAGTTTAGGGTTATCGTTAGGGTTAGCAGTGTGGTTAACGTTAAGGTTAGGTGTGAAATGTTATGACTTTGTGGCTCTGCCTCCAGGGCAAGATTCATGACGAAAGATGCCAACCTACAACAGAGTTAGAGGTAAAAGAGAAAGATAAACAGGCAGCCTTGGTATCAGACCACTACTATATCAGGCAGCCTTGGTATCAGACCACTACTATATCAGGCAGCCTTGGTATCAGACCACTACTATATCAGGCAGCCTTGGTATCAGACCACTACTATATCAGTCAGCCTTGGTATCAGACCACTACTATATCAGGCAGCCTTGGTATCAGACCACTACTATATCAGGCAGCCTTGGTATCAGACCATTACTATATCAGGCAGCCTTGGTATCAGACCATTAATATATCAGGCAGCCTTGGCATCAGGCCACTACTATATCAGGCAGCCTTGGTATCAGACCACTACTATATCAGGCAGCCTTGGTATCAGACCACTACTATATTAGGCAGCCTTGGTATCAGACCACTACTATATAATCTAGCATTGGTATCAGACCATTACTATATCAGGCAGCCTTGGTATCAGACCATTACTATATCAGGCAGCCTTGGTATCAGACCATTAATATATCAGGCATCCTTGGTATGAGACCACTACTTTATCAGGCAGCCTTGGAATCAGACCACTACTATATCAGGCAGCCTTGGTATCAGACCACTACTTTATCAGGCAGCCTTGGTATCAGACCATTAATATATCAGGCAGCCTTGGTATCAGACCACTACTATATCAGGCAGCCTTGGTATCAGACCACTACTTTATCAGGCAGCCTTGGTATCAGACCACTACTATATCAGGCAGCAAACTCCATCAAGACATAACTACAGTAAATGCACTTAGCTGTAAAGGACAACCAGAGTAGATACTGTGTTGGTGAATTTGTTTCGGCTGGATAACAAGATGTATTAATTGTGTCTTGTTACACTAAAATCAATCCAAGCAGAATCTCTTAGAGGGTGTTGTGTTGTTCTCATACACACACCCTGGTGGTTAACCTAAGGCTGCACTGCCACACACTAGCCATCTTTATGTTGGTCTGGAGGTGATTGTCAGAGCCTGACAGAGTTGAGATATCTATGTTTGGTTTTGTTGGTCCCCAATTAGAGGCAGCTGCCCTGCATTGTCTCTAATTGGGGATCCTACTTAAGTTGTTGAATTTCCCACCTGTGTGTGGGTTATTGTTGGTGCATGTGAGCTCCAGTTCATGGTTGCTGCAGGTCCTTTTGTTGTTTTTGTATTACCTAAAATAAAGTATGTCGATTGACTACAGCGCTGTGCCTTGGGTCCTGCCTACCACCAACCGTGATAGAATAACCCACCAAAACGGGACCAAGCAGCGCTGGACAGTGAAGGAACTCCTTGGAGGTTGGGAGACTGATTCCGAGGAGGAGGACTTTCACTGTCAAGCCTTGGATTATAACCGGGATCCAGAGCAGCGGCGACACCGGCGGGCTCCACGTCAGCAAGCCGAACGACAGGCCCAGCGAATAGCCCTGAAGAACCCTCACACCATTTTTTGGGTGGGGGCTATGGGGATCGGTGGATAAGGACGAGGAAGAGTTCCTATGGGGAGCGCCGGATAAGGACGAGGAAGAGTTCCAGTCGCAATACTTTGGGGGGGTCATCGAAGAGCTCCTGCAGCCATGGGAAGAAGAGGACAATGATGAGGCGTCAGTCCGGAGCTTCATGAGCCGGTTCCCAGGCCGGTACCTCCAGTGATGGTGCCCCGCCCGGAGCTCCCAGCGCCAGTTCCCAGCCCTGTAGCTCCAGTACTGGCTTCCTGCACCAGGGCCCCAGTGCCAGTACCTCCAGTACCGGCTCCCCGCACCAGGGCTCCCATGCCTGTTCCCAGCCCAGAGCCCCCAGTGCCGGTTCCCAGCCCGGTACCTCCAGTGCCGGTTCCCAGCCCGGTACCTCCAGTGCTGGTTCCCAGCCTGGTACCTCCAGTGCCGGCTCCCTGCACCAGGGCCCCAGTGCCGGTACCTCCAGTGCCGGCTCCTCGCACAAGGGTCCCGGTGTCAATCCCCAGCCTGGCTGCACTGCCACACACATACCCTGGTGGTTAACCTAAGACTGCACTGCCACACACACACAAACCCCTGCTAACTTGCTTGAAACTAAGTAGTGTCCCTTCCTTGACACAGACAAAAATACACTGCACTGGTATGTGAGCGCACAGCCATATGCACGAATGCAAACACACACAACAACGCTGATCATGTCATCTAACATCCATTGAATAGTTAGGGCAAAACAGACCTCTGCAAATAGCTCCAGCTACCCCCCCCCCCAACGCTTTTCTATTCCATTCTACATAATCTTCACACACACACATGAGAGAATTGATACTTAGAGTCAGAATCTATATAATATCGTCAAAGTTTATTATACTGTATATTAAAGGAGCAATGTGTCATATTTTAGCCATAATCCATTTCTTCATGGTCCGGTGGCTCACAATGCATCTCCCTTCCTAAAGCAGTGATCAGTGTTAGCCTCTGTTTGCTCTTTTGTTAATTCATTGGAAAGAATTAACAAAAAAACAGAGCAAACTAGAATACTATTTGGCCCTAAACAGAGAGTATACAGTGGCAGAATACCTGACCACTGTGACTGACCCAAACCTAAGGAAATCTTTGACTATGTACAGACTCAGTGAGCATAGCCTTGCTATTGAGAAAGGCCGCCGTAGGCAGACCTGGCTCTCAAGAGAAGACAGGCTATGTACACACTGCCCACAAAATGAGGTGGAAACTGAGCTGCACTTCCTAACCTCCTGCCAAATGTATGACCAGATCCAAAAATAATTAGAAAAAAAGAAACTCCCATATCTACTGGGTGAAATAACACAGTGTGCCATCACAGCAGCAATATTTGACACCTGTTGCCACAAGAAAAGGGCAACCAGTGAAGAACAAACACCATTGTAAATACAACCCATATTTATGTTTATTTATTTTCCCTTTTGTACTTGAACTATTTGCACATCATTATAACACTGTCTATAGACATAATATGACATTTGAAATGTCTTTATTCTTTTGGAACTTCTGTGAGTGTAATGTTTACTGTTAATTTGTATTGTTTATTTCACTTTTGTTTATTATCTACTTCACTTGCTTTGGCAATGTTAACATGTTTCACATGCCACTAAAGCCCTTAAATTGAATTGAATTGAATTGAATTGAGAGAGAGAGAGAGAGAGCGAGAGAGACCAAAAAGAGACAAAACAAAAGGAGAGAGAGGAAGGGAGAGATAGGGAGGATGTTAGTAGGTAGTGGGACTGACCTGGTTTCAGGACATGAAGGGAGGAGGAGACACTATGAAGGGGGTGGGGCCGATCAATGGACCCGCTCTCGTCTAAACACACATTACAGACAGGCACAGATATGAACATGGTCTCATTAGACTACAGTAGGTCCCAGTGCTAGGGCTTTATGCACAGAGATGAACATGGTCTCATTAGACTACACTAGGTCCCAGTGCTAGGGCTTTATCCCCCGAGATGAACATGGTCTCATTAGACTACAGTAGGTCCCAGTTCTAGGGCTTTATCCCCCGAGATGAACATAGTCTCATTAGACTACAGTAGGTCCCAGTTCTAGGGCTTTATCCCCCGACATGAACATGGTCTCATTAGACTACAGTAGGTCCCAGTTCTAGGGCTTTATCCCCCGAGATGAACATGGTCTCATTAGACTACAGTAGGTCCCAGTTCTAGGGCTTTATCCCCCGAGATGAACATGGTCTCATTAGACTACAGTAGGTCCCAGTTCTAGGGCTTTATCCCCCGAGATGAACATGGTCTCATTAGACTACAGTAGGTCCCAGTTCTAGGGCTTTATACACAGAGATGAACATGGTCTCATTAGACTACAGTCGGTCACAGTGCTTTATACACAGAGATGAACATGGTCTCATTAGACTACTGTTTAATTTAAAAAATGTACCTTTATTTAACTAGGCAAGTCAGTTTAGAACAAACTCGGCCGGTTGTGATACAGTCTGGATTCGATCCAGGTTGTCTGTAGTGGCACCTCTAGCATTGAGATGCAGTGCCTTAAACCACTGCACCACTTGGGAGTTTATTTCACTTTTGTTTATTATCTACTTCACAGTAGGTCCCAGTGCTAGAGCTTTATGCCTGTAACTGTTATATGTTGTGGCATCATGTGTTATTCTATTCATTGTTTAGGCCTACTGTATATGTCTAAAAATAAAATAAAACATCTCAACCACACAAAACTGATGACATAATAGATATTACATTTTCTGTCACCCAAGCTGACATACGGGTTTCCAGTTATACTTTACATGAGGGTTTCTGCTCTACAGTACTACTGTATGTCACATTAGCAGACCAGATACAGAGTCACAGACACTGACTGTAAAAGAGAGTGAGATACAGTAACCCTGACCGACCTAGCTCATCACGGACCGACACAGCAACCGTCACTGGTAATAGGAAGTGGGCTGTGGAGAACTGACGAGACTGTAAGAACCTTCGCAGAAAGCTTGTTCGTGGCAGGAAATCTCCCACTGGGCACGGACGTCAATTCAACGTCTATTCTACGTTGGTTCAACGTGGGTTCAACCACTGTGTATGTGCCCAGTGGGCTATTTGCAATCTGAACTGCATGTACCATAGCGGTAGTCCTTGACAGTGGGGGAGTTGCTATGGCAACGTGATGCTGTGCAGCTCTCGGCTAGCAGCTACCGGTGTGAACCTTATGCTGTTTCTTTCTATCTGACGAGAGAGGAATATAATAGACAGCACCCACTGGGACAACATTACAATATAAGGGTTATAATAGACAGCACCCACTGGGACAACATTACAATATAAGGGTTATAATAGACAGCACCCACTGGGACAACATTACAATATAAGGGTTATAATAGACAGCACCCACTGGGACAACATTACAATATAAGGGTTATAATAGACAGCACCCACTGGGACAACATTACAATATAAGGGTTATAATAGACAGCACCCACTGGGACAACATTACAATATAAGGGTTTTCATCCACCATATTTCTTATACGAGTCTTATAGCAATTCCATCATTCTGCCTTGAAACTGTCCTTTTGGAAGTTTTTCTTAGTAAGCCCTTCTCAGAACCATAACATAATTCATATACCACCTTTCCTTTCAAATCCATGAAGGGAAGTGACCATGTGCATATTTTGGGAAAGAGGACAGAGAATGACTGTCTTCTCCCATGAAAGCTAAATTTAGCCCCCAATCTATACGCAGCACCTCTGAAGCACCACATCTCTGTACTGTAACGCCTGTGAGCCAAAAGACACCTGGACCTCAACACCTTGTCAGTAACTGAAAACGCACACATGCACGCACAACCATGGCACAGTTTATGAATAATATATGGGACAATTTAAACACATCACATCGCTTTCATGAGTTTTGCATTAGGAGGGAAAATGGTATCTCGGTTGGATACGTTTTTTACTTTGTTTGGAAGTGGCATCTGACTGTAATTAGTAGGCTATTAGTGTAAAACTCATCAATCATGTCAGTGAGTGTGCGCGCACACACACACACACACTTTTGGAACTAAATAGAACCTGGATTTACCCCTTCCAGACCTACATTATTTATCAACTTAGTAGACACTTTTCTGTATCTGGGGCAATGTACAGTTTCATATTTTCATCCTTGAGACATTTAGCATCACATAGGATCAGGACTTTGCAGAGATGCATAGTTACAACAACGGAACAATTACTTAAAATAGATTCCTGAACCAACCAAAACAAACCATCTTTCTATTTGGAAGGCAAATGTAGAAGTATGTAACCCAGGACAATTCCCAAGAAAGAGCAACAGTGGGTACAATAAATAAGTTTAATAAGTAATGAGTCACAATAACAGAACAAAAATCCACATCCGATTAGAACAACTGTCCAAACCTGTAATAGGTCTGACTCGTATAGCGCATTAGCTAACTGGTTCATATCACTCATACATAGCGCATTAGCTAACAGGTTCATATCACTCATACATAGCGCATTAGCTAACTGGTTCATATCACTCATATATAGCGCATTAGCTAACAGGTTCATATCACTCATACATAGCGCATTAGCTAACTGGTTCATATCACTCATATATAGCGCATTAGCTAACTGGTTCATATCACTCATACATAGCGCATTAGCTAACAGGTTCATATCACTCATATATAGCGCATTAGCTAACTGGTTCATATCACTCATATATAGCGCATTAGCTAACTGGTTCATATCACTCATATACAGCGGGTGAAATAAGTATTGAACACGTCACCATTTTTCTCAGTAAATATATTTCCAAAGGTGCTATTGACATGAAATTTTCACCAGATGTTGGTAACAACCCAAGTAATCCATACATACAAAGAAACCAAAACAAATAAGTTCAGAAATTAAGTTATGTGTAATAATGTGAAATGACACAGGGAAAAAGTATTGAACACACTTACTGATATTTATTTAATACTTTGTACAAAAGCCTTTGTTGGTACTGACAGCTTCAAGATGCCTCCTGTATGGAAGATTCAAGATTCATAGAAGAGGCCCACGGAACCTTCAAGATTTGAAGACTGTTTGTGTGGAAGAATGGGCCAAAATCACACCAGAGCAATGCATGCGACTAGTTTCTCCATACAGGAGGCGTCTTGAAGCTGTCAATAGCACCTTTCATGTCAATAGCACCTTTGGAAATATATTTACTGAGAAAAATGGTGACGTTTTCAATACTTATTTCACCCGCTGTATAGCGCATTAGCTAACTGGTTCATCACACAGATTCATATCACTCATATATAGCGTATTAGCTAACTGGTTCATCCCACAGGTTTACATCACTCATATATAGCGTATTAGCTAATTGGTTCATTCACTCTTAGAAAAAAAGGTGCTATCTAGAACCGTAAGGGGTTATTTTGCTGTCCCCATAGGAGAACCCTTTGAAGAACTCAATTGATATTAATTGGTTTTTATAGCCTTTTTCGATAACATTTTCTATAACCTCTGGACTGTATATTATTTTGTATTTATCTTTACTATTTTTCTTCAACCTAGACAGAAAACGTAATATTCTCCAGACTTTGTTGATTTCCACCAACAGTTGTCTAATCCTATACCAATCTACCCATAATCCCTGAAACTGCCAACCATCAAGCAGCATTTAACACTGCACAAAAATAAATGATTTAGCCAGAATTCTCAGTCTGTATCCTCTGAATCACAGAGTGGCTGTGTGTGTGTTTGTGTGTGAGTGTGTGTGTGTGTTTGTGTGTGAGTGTGTGTGTGTGAGTGTTTGTGTGTGAGTGTGTGTGTGTGTTTGTGTGTGAGTGTGTGTGTGTGAGTGTTTGTGTGTGAGTGTGTGTGTGTGTTTGTGTCTGTATCGCATTGGGAGAGGTAAACACACAGTTTAAGAACTACTGAAATGAACAGTAGTTATGTACAGTACATATTCTCTGGCACGCTAAAGCATATGCAGTTATGAGTAGGTTGCTGGCTTCATTTTGCAGGCTCATTTGGCACGGTTTGATGTTCAGGGGATTTACACCATACAATTTAAAGGGTCATTGAAGGTAATCTGCCTTTTATTAATATGTGCTCTAGTAGAGAAGAGGGTAGTACAGTATATGACTGTACCAAGTTTGTGGTGCTGAAAAGCAGTAGGCTATATATATGGTTATTTAGATCAGAAGTAAGCACCATGTCTTTTAAAGTGGCCCATAGACACTACAGGGACCGATAGACACTACAGTCCCATAGACACTACAGTCGCATAGACACTACAGGCCCATAGACACTACAGGCCCATAGACACTACAG
This sequence comes from Thymallus thymallus, assembly GCA_023634145.1. Taxonomy (NCBI): domain Eukaryota; kingdom Metazoa; phylum Chordata; class Actinopteri; order Salmoniformes; family Salmonidae; genus Thymallus; species Thymallus thymallus. Next base: position 7,901,843 of record CM042389.1, read on the forward strand.
GCCCATAGAAACTACAGGCCCATAGACACTACAGGCCCATAGAAACTACAGGCCCATAGACACTACAGGGACCAATAGACACTACAGTCCCATTGACACTACAGTCCCATAGACACTACAGGCCCATAGACACTACAGGCCCATAGACACTACAGGACCATAGACACTACAGGCCCATAGACACTACAGTGACCCATAGACACTACAGACCCATAGACACTACAGACCCATAGACACTACAGGCCCATAGACACTACAGGCCCATAGACACTACAGGCCCATAGACACCACAGGCCCATAGACACTACAGGCCCATAGAAACTACAGGCCCATAGACACTACAGTGACCCATAGACACTACAGGCCCATAGACACTACAGTGGCCCATAGACACTACAGGCCCATAGACACTACAGGCCCATAGACACTACAGGCCCATAGACACTACAGGCCCATAGACAGCACAGACCCATAGACACTACAGGCCCATAGAAACTACAGGCCCATAGACACTACAGTGACCCATAGACACTACAGGCCCATAGACACTACAGTGGCCCATAGACACTACAGTGACCAATAGACACTACAGTGGCCCATAGACACTACAGTGGCCCATAGACACTACAGCGGCCCATAGACACTACAGCGGCCCATAGACACTACAGCGGCCCATAGACACTACAGCGGCCCATAGACACTACAGCGGCCCATAGACACTACAGCGGCCCATAGACACTACAGCGGCCCATAGACACTACAGCGGCCCATAGACACTACAGTGGCAAGATGCTTCAGAGAGCCTCAACAGCAGCTGTTGGTGATGGTGTTGATCTGGTTGTCAATGTGTAATACGAACATGTAGACTCAACTGTCACAAGTGTGTAATGATACAGTATGAAAACACCAGTAACCAAACAGCAGCTCTACCTTTTGTGCTGTCTTGCTCATCCAGTACACACTACAGGTACAACATAGTACTGTACACACTACAGGTACAACATAGTACTGTACACAGAGGTGTAGTAATCATGTATTGTACTGTTGCAGACAGTCATGGACTCAACAAGATCTCTCTAATCATCAACCCTCCTCCATTCATCTCTAGCCTGGTCCCAGGTCTGTTTGTGCTGTCTTACTATTGCTGTGAGTTGGCAAGACAGCACAACTAGATCTGGAACCAGGCTAATACATGAATCGCTTACTTTCCAATCCAGAGACACAGAGCGCTGTGACGTCTAGTCCCTGTTGGTTACATCGACCCATTGTGGTTCTGAACAACACCGCTGAGGGCCTGATCACCTCTCCCCCTTATCCATTCATCATTGTCTTCCTCTCCTCATCACAGTGACACAGAGCACTGTGATATGTGTCCCTGTTGATGGACCTACTATGGCCCTGCAGCACACCGCTGGGCCTGACGATAGGAATGGCCACAGCAGAGCAGAACAGACCACAGATTAATTACATTGACGTGTGATCTGTCGCGCCACAATTTGTAACTCAATTCAGAGTGAGTGAGAGGAGAGTAGAGGGAGAGAGGGGGAGAGAGAGAGAGAGAGAGAGAGAGAGAGAGAGAGAGAGAGAGAGAGAGAGAGAGAGAGAGAGAGAGAGAGAGCAGATGAATTGGATTTAGGGATAAATTGGCAGCATTTCCATTACAAGGAAGAGTGACTGAGGAGAAAGCTCTGCAGCTGGAAGTGTCTGATAAATGTGAGAGAATATAACCCATTACCATCAAACTGTGCCACTTTCTGACAGGAACTCTTCTACATAGCTATCATCACATGAAATGAATATAATTCAAGTTGAATTTGAAATACTAGAGACATGTTGGACTATTTTGTCAAAATAACCAGACAAAGTGAAATTACTTTACTAATACAGGCTAATATCGCATTTCCTCCTCTCATTTCAAAGTACACTCTTAGAAAAAAAGAACCCTTTTTGGTTCCAGGCAGAACTATTTTGGGTTCCATGTAGAACCCTCTGTGTAAAGGGTTCTACATGGAACTCAAAAAGGTTCTGCCTGGAACCAAAAAGGGTTCTTCAAAGGGTTCTCCTATGGGGACAGCCGAAGAACCCTTTTAGGTTATAGATAGCACCTTTACTTCTAAGAGTGTAGATAAGGAAGTGGATAAGAGATACTGTACATTACGTTTTTCCACTGCAGGGCCGTGCCGTGAATATCACAGTTCCTATTTAACTTCCATTTGCCCATGGCCTGCTTGATTCCTGGAACCAAGCGGGATATTCAGCCTTGTTTGATATGTGACACTGACCTCGAACCAAGTAGGCCGGTGGGTGGGGTTACAAATGGCAGTACTCAATGATTGGTCTCACACACACGCCATTTTTATAAGAGAAGGTCAATCTGACTACGAACAGTACAGCCACGGATAGAACTTGGTACAGCTACACTTACAAATAACTCTTAAGCTAAAAACGAATAATGAAAGAAGAAAATTGGTCAGTTGGAGATGTCCAAACGCTTTTGGGAATCTGGGCAGACTCCAGCATCCAGAGGTAACTGGATTATTCCACCAGGAATGAAAAGGTCTTAAAAAACATTTTGGATACATTAGCCGAGATGGGAATCCATCGGTCTGTAAAACAGTGCAGGGAATCCATCGGTCAGTAAAACAGGGAAGCATTAAGAAACTCAAACAAGAATATTAAAATATAAAAGACCACAACAACTAAAGTGGATCAGACAGCATGATGACACCATGATGACACCATGTTGACGCCATGATGACACCATAATGACAGCCATGATGACACCATGGTGACACCATGATGACACCATGTTGACGCCATGATGACACCATGATGACAGCCATGATGACACCATGATGACACCGTGATGACAGCCATGATGACGCCATGATGACGCTGAGTAGCGATGATCAGCATGGTAATACTTTTTTTTTTGCTAAATTACTATCTAGCTAGCTAACAATGTCTTCAGCGTGTCATATAAAACATCCATGGAAGGCCAACGTCGTAGACTTGGCTACATGTTTATTTATTTGTATTATTCCTTGGACTTTTTTCAATCTTGTCTCATCACTTCAACTCCCCAACAGGCTCGGGAGGCAAAGGTCGAGTCACCACACTTCTTAACATCCGCCTGCTTAACTGCAATGCAGTGCCTTAGACTGCTGCGCACTCGGGAGGCCTCAGCTACATGTTTGACGTTAGCCGGAGTATTCAACTTTACATTATACAAACAAACATACTTGGAATTTTCAGAGGACATTCCTGAACCTACGGACTCAGAGGGAGCTGCATACTCAAATAGTGAAGCCACAACCTTAGAGCCCTGCACCCCCAGAAACCCAGGGTCCAACGACACAATCAATGCTCCTGCAAACCCTGAGCCCTGCAGTCCACTCTCGGAGATGAGTGCAGCAGCAGGAGTCATGGAGAGCTGGAGAGACTCCAGTGGGGACTTGCAGGGGTCCAGGAGCAGGTGTGAGCTACCCATCCTCCTCAATAATTGATTTGATCTTGTTGCATAACAGAACAGAACCTGCTCCAAGTTTTCTACATCACATTGGAACATCCTTCAACCACCCAACAGACAGACACACACGTGCAATTTCAATGTATACATAGTTCTGATGATTGTTTTAAAATAAGATTGATGTAACAATCTGTTAGTCAGGTAATGTCATTGTATTTAAGTGGAAGTTTTAGCCTAATTTCAATGTTTACAACGCTGCTTGAAATGAGATGAAAACAGTACTGGTTTATTACTTTTTTCAAATCCAATGTATTTTCCACATTGTTTCCACTTCGCAAAACGTTGACAAATTACATTGAAACAACGTTGATTCAATCAGTGTGTGCCCAGTGGGCTAGCTATGGTCCATCTCAAAGTTGGAGGTTTCTTCCAAAGTCTTCTCAGTTAGAATTAGGATAAGGATGCAAGTTCCAGTCAGATTCCTACATACAGTATTAGAATGACTGCAGTATATACTGTATGACTGATATCCAAAACATACAACTCACAGAACAAAACAAACACACGCTGTCACATTACCCAGAAGACTCACAGTGCTACACACATGTTTAATGGAAATGGGACAGCTAGGGAGTTGGACATTAGCATCCTGTGCATTTAGGAAGCCTGACTGTCAAGTGACAACATGGTGTACAACAACTTCTGACATGCTGACTTACTTTGATTTGGTGTGATTGTGTGAGGATTCATTAGACAGTATGTTCCTGTCTGACTGTAGAAATATAGCAGGCCCAGTTCTGGCTATTTAATTTGTTTCCTATTTGATAAATAATTCAGATAAATGTAATTTCTGCCTCAGCAGGCCACCCATGTTGATGTTCCAGTTGTTATTGTAGTGTGTGTGTGTGTGTGTGTGTGAGCATGTATGTGTGGCCCTCTGACCATCTCTGCTTAGTGTAATTGTGTGCCTATGGGCAGAACCATCTCCCACACACGCACGCACGCACACACACACACACGCACACACACACACACACACACACACACACACACACACACACACACACACACACACACACACACACACACACACACACACACACACACACACACACACACACACACACACACACACACACACACACACACACACACACACACACACACACACACACACACACACACACACACACACACACACACACACAGTAGTCCAGCAGGGGATACATAACACATTGTCCAGCTTAACAGCCCTTCAATACATCACTCAGCTATCAACAGAAGTCACCATTCTAGTCTAGTCTCCTCCATCTATTACATTATACAGACATTACCCCCAATGGCAAAGTGTGATCTGTTGTTTTCTCATAGTTAAAACAACATTATACAGATATTACCCCCAATGGTAAAGTGTGTTCTGTTGTTTTCTTATAGGTAAAGCAACACTATGCATTTTAAGATTGTCAAATAAGAGTCATTCCTTAATTTGATAATTTGTTCATTTATTAATGAATTTATTTCCAACAGCCATTACCCCAAACAAATAAGAGTAGTTTGGGAAAGGAGGAGTGCTATTGTTAACAACAGATAAATGTCTATGGTGTTAACGCCCTTACAAGGTATCCTTCCCTGCTGGCCTATATAATGAAGAGTTCCAGGCAGACAAAGTGGCAGTGTTTTGATAACAAAGTACTGCAATAACAGAACAGGCAGTTGGCAGGCCTAGTCCAATGTTCCATCCCCAATGTATCCAACTAGTCTAGCTAGCTCACTATGTGTCTCTGAAGGCTCCAGCTATATTTACACAATGTCCGGTCCTGGGGGTGCCCCACGCTACAGAAACAAGTGATAGGCTCCTACCCTATGGGCAGTTGTTGCTTAGACAAGGCTAATTACTGTAAATACTAGTGAGGATTTACATCTCAGTGTAGATGTTGGACCATGCCTAAAGACTAGAGCTGTGTTCAAATACCTATACTAAGATACTGTATTCTACATACGTAGTGAGTATATACTACATACTATATACTATTAGTTAATTTTAGTATACTGTAAACAAACGGTATCCTTTAGGTTGAGTGTACTAGTGCCTCGCCTGTCTACTGGAAGTTGATGCTGTTGCTATGCAACTTCTTGCTAGCTTGATTGCGTAACAAATTACTAGCTAGACATCTTGTCCAAAATGACTTCATTAACAATGTCCAAAATGACTATACTGCTTAGCTAAGCTAAAAATGACGTGAATAATCAAGACAATAAACGTTAAATAGTTAGTTAGATAGCATATAGTTACAGTTTTTACCAACTGCTTACACACAACATCTTTTCATGTCACACGATTTTTGAAACCTCTCACTCAAAGTGCAAAACTACATGCCAAATCTTCAAAACCATAAGCTATTTCTCAGCTTTTGACTCAGTTTTCAATTGCATAAAACACTTTTTTCAAAACACTACACACAATTCTCTACCTAAAACACAAAAATCTAACAGGAAGTGACTTGCTTTCCTTTTCCAAACACAACCAATCAAAATGCTACACTTATTCACCAGAGAGCAAGAGGAGTAGGAGGGAGAGGCAGGGGACAACAACAAGGACAAATTCAAAGACGAAGAGTTGGAGGAGGAGGAGGAGGAGGAGGAGGAGGAGGAGGAGGAGGAGGAGGAGGAGGAGGAGGAGGAGGATGGAAGGGGAAGAGGAAGAAGAGGAAGAAGAGGACGAGGGCAAAGAAGATAAGGAAGGAGAGCCATCTCTGATGAGATTAGGGCAACACTTGTTGATCATGTGATCAACCACGGTTTGACCATGAGAGAGGCTGGACTGAGAGTCCAGCCCAACTTGAGTCGATTTACAGTGGCGTCCATAGTTCGAACCTTCAGAAATGAGAACAGGTATGCAACTATCTAATTACAATTTTAGCATTACAGTAATGTACTGTAAAATAAGTATGACTGCAGAGTATTGCATAAACATTTGTAACTCTAAGCCATCCATTTACTGCACTGCATTGAATGAATGAGGTTGGTTATCATGCTGTACTACATTTTTTTGTAAATTGTTTACAGTTCCTATGCTGAACACATACTGTGTTTGAATTCTGTACAGAGTGGAAAGGCAAAGACATCATGGAGGACAAGGACGCTTGTTTACAGATGTACAAGAGACTGCAATTATAAATATGGTTTTGGCCAACAAGGCAATTAGGATTCGAGAGATAAGAGAGCATATCTTGAATAATGACACCATATTCAACAACATCAATGCTGTAAGCCTGTCGACCATACAATGCATCCTCCAAGTGACAATGAAACAACTTTACAAGGTGCCATTTGAGAGAAACTCTGACAGAGTCAAGAATCTGCGACATGACTTTGTAGAGGTATGTATGCAACACTACTTCCAGTACTTCAGACATACCATATTTACTCATCTGTATATCATTTTGTCTGTTACAGAGAGTATTGGAGATGGATGCCCATGTAATTCGCCATGAATTTATTTATGTGGATGAGGTTGGCTTCAACCTCACCAAAACCAGGCGCCGTGGAAAAAATGTAATAGGACAGAGGCCAATTACCAATGTCCCTGGACAGCGTGGGGGTAATATAACTATGTGTCCTGCCATCACTCAAAACGGGGTCCTCCATCACAATGCCACACTGGGTCCGTACAACACCGGCCATATACTCACTTTTCTGGATGCAATTTACACAATGCTTGTCCCTGATCCAGATCAGGAGCCTGCTAGATTTGTGGTTATATGGGACAATGTTAGTTTTCTGTTCTGGTCCAAAACTGGTTTGCCACCCATCCACAATTTGTAGTTTTGTACCTACCCCCATCCACAATTTGTAGTTTTGTACCTACCCCCATCCACAATTTGTAGTTTTGTACCTACCCCCATATTCACCTTTTCTAAATCCCATAGAGGAATTCTTCTCAGCCTGGCGCTGGAAAGTGTATGATCGCCAACCCTATGCCCGCATGCCACTTCTCCAGGCAATGGAGGACGCATGTGGGGACATAGAGGTTGCCTCTGTCCAAGGTTGGATACGCCATGCTAGGAGATACTTCCCTCGATGTTTGGCAAGAGAAAACGTATCTTGTGATGTGGACGAAGTATTGTGGCCAGACCCAGCCCGGAGAAGCGATGAAGTGTAGCTTAGCACTGGGGACTGCACCCTCCCCCGGGACCCCACACACACAATTACTGTATTCTAAAGAATATACTTTTGGTTTACATATGTTTATGGTTTTGTTGTATGCTACTGTATACAACAGTAATGTTTGGCCTAATAAATATTTTGTTTCTACATTGCATTGGTGTTTCAAGTGTACTTGTTACCCCTCTCAGCAGATTACTTTCACTGTAGAACATTGTATTGAAATGTAGATATAAGCCTATGAAAGACCAAAGAGCTTTAGATTTAGAACAACAGTATTTACATGGTATATCCAAAAATGTACTATTATGAAAGAAGTGTTTGCCATTTGATGCAAATGCTTCATTCTGACATGTGTTTATGGCATTTTGAATGCAGTGTTACATTTTGAAGGAGATGTGAGGCATTTTGCATTTTGTGTGTGCAGTTTAGGGAATTGTGTGTAGAGTTTTGAAAAAAGGAGACTTAAGTTGGTAAAAACTGTAATATACTGGCAAGTTCCATGCATTAGTGCCAACTTACGCTAGGTAGCTAGCTAACATACCGGTATATACAAGCAACTGCTGTAATGATATAGTATGTGGTTCGTAAGGCTATCGTAGCTAACAAATTGTCAGCTAACATAACATAACTTATTTGAAAAGTAATTCCTTTTTTTCTTTTACATTGCTGAACATGTTCTTAACATTTGTCAAATTAGTTAAAACAATGAATTTGTATACGCTCTTGTCGGACTTCGGCATTTTCTTGTTGTGAAGCCACACCCATTTTCTAAAGAATTGCATTATGGGCCTTAAAATCACAAGAAATAGTGTCCACTGCTTGTTTACTTTGTATTTTCGCAAATGTAGTACGACATCCAGGAATGTTTTGGCATACTAACTATATCCATACTATGACCAATAAGCATACTACATACTCAATGTATCTCACAAACAGTACGGTTAGTGTGGTTAGTATGAGTATTTGAACACAGCTACAGTCTCAATCTGCTGCTTAGAAGGTACAGTAAAAGAGGATGCTTAACTTATGTCAGACTGTGTGTGTGTGTGTGTGTGTGTGTGTGTGTGTGTGTGTGTGTGTGTGTGTGTGTGTGTGTGTGTGTGTGTGTGTGTGTGTGTGTGTGTGTGTGTGTGTGTGTGTGTGTGTGTGCGTCATAGCTGAACCACTGAGCTGCAAAAGAAAACAGTCTAATTTCACGGCTGGTAGAGAGCTCTGATTGCACACTATTAATTTGTTTTTTTAATGTAAACTTTATTTAACTAGGCAAATCAGTTATGAACAAATTCTTATTTACAATGGCGGCCTACACCGGCCAAACTCGGACGACGCTGGGCCAATTGTGTGCCGTCCTATAGGACTCCAAATCACGGCCGGTTGTGATACAGCCACACTATGAGATGTATCCCAAATGGCATCCTATTCCCTATATAGTGCACTACTTCTGACCAGGGCCCATACTGTGAGATTATGCAATGCTAGCACAAGTAAATTACATCAAGAAAAGAACATCAGAGTGGGTTTGGCAAAAACAAATGAGACTTCAAAATAACAAAACACAGGGAATTTTGGAAAAGGCTGGGGTGGCTAAAGCTTTTAGAAAAACAGTTTGCTAAGAACAGCAAAGGCAGGGAAATGGGTGTCTGTGAATGACTGGCTCACATCATCTGATTACAAACATCTAAAGCCTCATTTTAACTCCTCTTTCTTTTTAAAAATACATTTTTGTTTATGTCATGAAACACTACTCAGGCTCATTGGGGATGTGAACGAGACAGGAATGAAATGTTTTCTCCATGTCAAGGAAAATCCTGTTAGTTTTTTACACCTCCATATCCCTCTCTCTTTCTGTATATGTGTCCTCTGTCAATGCCTTTGTTTTTGCTGGCTGTAAAGGACCGTAACTGGAACATCACACAGAGAAAACCCAACTAGGCAAGACGATGACAGCACCTGTTTGGGTACAGTTTGCTCCCACACACGCCCACTACATGCCGCTTATCCCAACTGGTCCAAAAACACACACACACACACACACACACACACACACACACACACACACACACACACACACACACACACACACACACACACACACACACACACACACACACACATCATCATGATCATCATCATCATCATCATCATCAAACGTAACTCACTGTATATGTTAAGTACCACACTGGAACTGTAGCTTACAGATTTGCTGCTTTATATTCATTGAGAAAGTCTGCAGAATTAAAATGAATTTCCTAAACAATGTAAATTAAAGTGTTTTTTTTTTTAATTAATGCTGATTCCTACAGTAAATGAAGAAGGTCTTGTATATTCACTCATTGTTTAAAATCTGGGCAGTGTGTGTGTGTGTGTGTGGGTGTGGGTGTGGGTGTGTGTGTGTGTGTGTGTGTGTGTGTGTGTGTGTGTGTGTGTGTGTGTGTGTGTGTGTGTGTGATTATTTTTACATGATTCAGCTGAAACAACAGGGCTGCTTTACCCCAACTCTCACCCCCCACTGCAACAACCATGTATAATTAGGTGATTAATTCGCAACAAAACACCAAGCACTGTAATTCACAGGCTAATTGCTGTTTGGTAGCAACTGACGCAGCTAATTATCTTGAAAGAGGCCAGTTCTTAGGAGCAGTGGGATACACACACACACACACACACACACACACACACACACACACACACACACACACACACACACACACACACACACACACACACACACACACACACACACAGCATTACTTATGTTTTGTCTCAACTTTTATACTTAAAACTAATTCAAACAAAGGCTATTTCTCTTCCTGTATGTCTCAGCACCTTGCAGATTTAATCTGGACTGTTATGGATATTGGCCCTACAAATATATATAGTCCATAATTCAATACTTATAAATTCCCACTAAAAGTTTAAGTCACACAAACTCTAAACAGCATAATTTATGCAACAGACACAGGTATGCAGCTATGGTAAAAAAAAAGAAAAAAAAAAGCCAAACTGGTCAACTCACTGTTGGTGTAGACAGCATTCCAAGGTTGATAGCCATAGTATCCGGTGATCCTCAAGATCCTCTCCTCTATCGACGCGCTGTTGATGTCCTCAAAGGAACGGGACGATTTTAAAGTGTCCTCTTTGATGGACTCGTCCACCACCAGATACTTCAGTTGTCTCAGTTGGGGGCTGATGTCCGAAAGCCGTCTGGGACTCACATCGGGAGACTTCCGCATCCCGCTGTAGAAAGAGTATGACATGAGAGGCGGTTAGAAGAGTGGCGGGAACAGCGAGCGCGAGGTGAGGTGACCTTTGGGCATGCAGAATAGGCCGTTTCCGGTTCAGACCAAGGGGATGGCGAGAGTTCGAATGCGGCGTGAGGATGGGGGGGCCGTGGTCGACGGGACAAGATAAAACATGATTCACCACGGTCAATTTTAACTCAGTCAAACACTAACGTTAAGACCTTGTTTAGTTTCCCTCCAACACTGGTGGAAGCCACACGCGCGCTGCTGGGAGCCCATAGAGCGGGAAATCTTCATCCTTCACTGGCCCTGTGCTCGAGAGGGGCAGAGATGGAGAGACGCTTAGCCAAAGTGACTGGGCTACCACATTGCTGTAGGCTACTGTGTACTGTATATACATGCACTGTGCAATCCATTAAAATGAGAAAGTAAAGATAGCCTACACATAGGCGTTGGTAAATAATGAATACATCGATTAAACGCGATTTGGAAGGATGAGGACAAAGCATTTGTGACAGTCTAGGAGGCGTGTGTTTAAACTGTAGGCTATTTTGCTGAGGTTCAGGGATTCGCATGACATGAACGTCACTCGTGAAATTGACCACCTTGTCAACATGAATAATTATATTATGTTGATCTGATAGCTTCTCTTTCGCCTATCATCAGCTCAGTTGTCAGCTGGACCATAGCTGCTTAGTCATATAGTCGGATACGTTATTTAATTACATGTATAAAACAACTGTTTAGATACAAATGTGTTACTGTAACTTTCATATATATAGGAATATAATTTACGACCTGGAATTCCTACGACCTGGAATCGATTTTTTTCACAGCAGCTAATGTAGTTGCAGGTAAGATAAAACACACACAGTCCGTGAGATAAACAAACAATTGACTGTCAAAATTGAACAGAAGGTAAACATTCAGTGTAGACTTATGGTAATTAGCTTGTGATTCTGATTTAGGCTAATTTATCAAAGGTGATTTTTTCCGCAACTGTTTTTACGCATGGACGCATTAAGTAAATTTTCCAACAACAGCCTAGTTGCCTACGCGCTTACTGACTCTATAGGCTACTATGAAATGTAGCCTATCTAATTTTGGAACAGTCTAGTCTACTGAGAACTTAGATCATAATTCTTACATGGGCATCAAAGTAGTCGGGGGTCCGAGGTAGCACATGCAGTCCCTTCGGGGGCGTCCGACTCTGTCCCAAACAGTGCCCTCTCCATCGCCGTACATGATAAGGCCACTCAGTTGGGGACAGCGCAAGCCCGGTACTGTAAATCCAGTTTAACCACGGAGAAAAATAACATGGTCCCTCTCCCTTCTCACCCACACATATGTCGTTGCATTACATCATTTGAACACACACAGATAGATAGGGGCTATTGCGCTCTACAATTCCATCCGCTTGCACACCTCGGGGCTTCTGCCGAACATTGCAACAGTGCCACCTACTGGCGGTCAGAAATGCATTTCACCTTTGGGGAGCCTTGAGGTAGCCTTACTAACTACTGTGATTCGTTTTTTAGATTAGGAACATGTCTGTGGAATTGGATGCATGATCTAGTCATTTTTTTAACTGAGGCCATAATTGCTATGAATAGCCACTGAGATCTCCACAGACCATGGTTGTGGAATAGGCCATACATCAGATGTCAAAAGCTGTAGGCAATTAAGCCTGGAATCTAAATATGCTATGCTCAGTTTGAAACAAAGCCTATCAATTTGGTTTCCAGGCTAAACTGTAGAGATGACAATATAATATTGCTTAACCCAGAACAGAAATCTCACGTAATTTGGTCAGTCCACAGGAGATTCATGACAGTAATACTGAAATACAGTTTGGTACATCATAGAAGAGGAGTCTCTCAAGTATCCATCTATTCCAGATGGTATATTTGCATATTAGCCTGAGGGATTTCATGGGATTAATCAAGTCTCTAGGCTGCATCTGAAATGGCACACTATTCACTAAATAGTGCACTACTTTTGACCAGGACCCATAGGGGTTCAAATAAGTGCCCTATATTTGGAATAGGGTGCCATTTGGGACCAATACCTAGTCCCAGTCATGCTGTTGATACCAATTAATGTGAAATTGATGATCTTAGTGCTCTCATAAATATGCAAGATGTCTTGATTATGTCCAATTTAAGAAGTATGTCACAACCAATCAGGATGCAAGTGAAACAACATGCTGGTTGCGTCCCAAATGGCACCCTTTTCTCTACAGTTGAAGTCAGAAGTTTACATACACCTTAACCAAATACATTTAACTCAGTTTTTCACAATCCTATAAAAATTCCCTGTCTTAGGTCAGTTAGGATCACCACTTTATTTTAAGAATGTGAAATGTCAGAATAATATTAGAGAGAATGATTTATTTCAGCTTTTATTTATTTCATCACATTCCCAGTTGATCAGAAGTTTACATACACTCAATTAGTATTTGGTAGCATTGCCTTTTAATTGTTTAACTTGGGTCAAATGTTTCGGGTAGCCTTCCACAAGCTTCCCATAAATAAGCAGGGTGAATTTTGGTCCATTCCTCCTGACAGAACTGATGTAACTGAGTCAGGTTTGTAAGCCTCTTTGCTCGCACACGCTTTTTCAGTTCTGCCCACAAATTTTCTATAGGATTGAGGTCAGGGCGTTGTGATGGCCACTCCAATACCTTGACTTTGTTGTGCTTAAGTCATTTTGCCACAACTTTGGAAGTATGCTTGGGGTGATTGTCTATTTGGAAGACCGATTTGCGACCAAGCTTTAACTTCCTGACTGATGTCTTGAGATGTTGCTTCAATATATCCACATAATTTTCCTTCCTCATGATGCCATCTATTTTGTGAAGTGCACCAGTCCCTCCTGCAGCAAAGCACCCCCACAACATGATGCTGCCACCCCCGTGCTACCCGGTTGGGATGGTGTTCTTTGCTTGCAAGACTTCCCTTTTTTCCTCCAAAAATAACGATGGTCATTATGGCCAAACAGTTCTATTTTTGTTTCATCAGACCAGAGGACATTTCTAATAAAAGTACGATCTTTGTCCCCATGTGCAGTTGCAAACCGTAGTCTGGCTTTTTTATGGAGGTTTTGGAGCAGTGGCTTCTTCCTTGCTGAGCGGCCTTTCAGGTTATGTCGATATAGGACTCGTTTTACTGTGGATATAGATACTTTTGTACCTGTTTCCTCCAGCATCTTCACAAGGTCCTCTGTTGTTGTTCTGGGATTGAATGGCACTTTTCGCACCAAAGTAAGTTCATCTCTTGGAGACAGAACGCGTCTCCTTCCTGAGCGGTATGACGGCTTGGTGGTCCCATGGTGTTTATACTTGCGTACTATTCTTTGTACAGATGAACGTGGTACCTTCAGGCGTTTGGAAATTGCTCCCAAGGATGAACCAGACTTGTGGAGGTCTACAATTTTTTTTCTGAGGTCTTGACTGATTTCTTTTGATTTTCCCAAGATGTTGAGCAAAGAGGCACTGCGTTTGAAGGTAGGCCTTGAAATACATCCACAGGTAAACCTCCAATTGACTCAAATTATGTAAATTAGCCTATCAGAAGCTTCTAAAGCCATGACATCATTCTCTGGAATTTTCCAAGCTGTTTAAAGGCACAGTAAATTTAGTGTATGTAAACTTCTGACCCACTGGAATTGTGATATAGTGAATTAAAAGTGAAATAATCTGTCTGTAAACAATTGTTTGAAGAATTACTTGTGTCATGCACAAAGTAGATGTCCTAACCGAAATCTGTGGAGTGGTTGAAAAATGAGTTTTAATGACTTCAATGTAAGTGCGATGTAAACTTCTGACTTCAACTGTATATAGTGCAAAACTTTTGACCAGGGCCCATAGGGCTCTGGCAAAAGTAATGCACTTTATAGGGAATAGGGTGCCATTTAGGATGTAAACATTGTTGATCCGGTTGATAAACCTGATTCATTATACTATGTTACATTAGTAATTTCTGCTGAGCAGAAAGAGCATATGAATTAGCCCAGTCAATGAACTGGTATTACCAGTTACATAACCTAGATTCCAGTCAATTAACTGGTATTACCAGTTACATAACCAAGAGTCCAGTCAATGAACTTTGTATTACCAGTTACATAACCTAGAGCCCAATCACTGAACTGGTATTACCAGTTACATAGCCTAGAGCCCAGTCAATGAACTGGTATTACCAGTTACATAACCTACAGCCCAGTCACTGAACTGGTATTACCAGTTACATAGCCTAGAGCCCAGTCAATGAACTGGTATTACCAGTTACATAACCTACAGCCCAGTCACTGAACTGGTATTACCAGTTACATAACCTAGAGCCCAGTCAATGAACTGGTATCCAAACTATCATGTTTCTCCCCATTGGAAAGTCACTCAAAACTATCATGTTTCACCCCATTGGAAAGTCACTCCAAACTATCATGTTTCTCCTCAATGGAAAGTCACTCCAAACTATCATGTTTCTCCCAATTGGAAAGTCACTCCAAACTATCATGTTTCTCCTCATTGGAAAGTCACTCCAAACTATCATGTTTCTCCCAATTGGAAAGTCACTCCAAACTATCATGTTTCTCCCTATCGGAAAGTCACTCCAAACTATCATGTTTCTCCCCATTGGAAAGTCACTCCAAACTATCATGTTTCTCCCCATTGGAAAGTCACTCCAAACTATCATGTTTCTCCCCATTGGAAAGTCACTCCAAACTATCATGTTTCTCCCCATTGGAAAGTCACTCCAAACTATCATTGGAAAGTCAATCCAAACTATCATTCTAAAGTCTCTCCAAACTGTCTTTGGAAAGTCACTTCAAACTATCATTGGAAAGTCACTCCAGACTATCATGTTTCTCCCCATTGGAAAGTTACTCCAAACTATCATTGGAGAGTCACTCCAAACTATTATTGTAAAGTCATTCCAAACTATCATTGGAAAGTCACTCCAAACTATCATTGGAAAGTCACTCCAAACTATCATTGGAAGGTCACTCCAAACTATCATGTTTCTCCCCATTGGAAAGTAAAATGAAACGGCAGGCAGGTTGGGAATATATGCTTTGTCCTTTAAAGGAAAAAAGCTCCTAAAAAGTATTTTGAATGAATATCAAACATTTCAGACGCACCTGCTGCAGCAACCCTCAGGCTCAACTGTGAGAGTGTATTTAATTAATCCATGTTGTGCCTGTAAAGGTTATTTCCTGTTCTGTCCATCATCGAGCCCCACAGACTGTCCTGTCCTCTGGTTCACCTTGGCACTATACAGTACAGCAGTTTAGCTGCTTCCCACCCTGGATTATTGTTTAAAGCAGGCGGGCCGCAATCAACACTTTGCTAGCCAAGTGCTGTGTGGTTGGCTAGTCCCCACAGACTGGAGAGAGAACAGAAGGCTGGCAGGGGGTGCTGGGTTAGGGCAGGATAGGATTAGATAGAACAGAACAGAACAGAACAGAATAGAACTATTGCCAGTCTTGCATGGGAGACAGTACAGTAAACAACATAGACTGATACGGAGGAAAGAGAGAGAAAGATTTAGAGTAAGTAAGAGGTGAGGAGAGAGGTGACCAGAAAGGAGGAGTAGAGGTAGAAAGGTGTAGGAAGGATGGAGGAGTTTGGAATAACAAATTACTCATTTAATCAGTATAGGTGAAAGTAGGGAAGGAGAGAAGAGGATAGTCAATGAATAACACATGTAGGTGGGAGTGGAGAAGGAGAGAGGAGGATAGTCAATGAATAACACATGTAGGTGGGAGTGGAGAAGGAGAGAGGAGGATAGTCAATGAATAACACATGTAGGTGGGAGTGGAGAAGGAGAGAGGAGGATAGTGTGTGTTAAAAGATAGAGAGAGTTAGACCAGCATTTCCTCTTTCTTTAATTTCACATGATTCTTATAGTGTTTTTCTTAGAGAACACACAAACGCTCCATCAAATCATTTATGTGCCTTGAAAAAACCTGCCCTTCAACGGTCTATAAATAGGCAACATTTTAAGTGCTCTAATTCATGCAGTTTAGTGTTCTTCAAAGGAAAAAGGAGATTCCTGATTGTATCAAATTAAATGGTTGCATGATTTAAAAAGACTCTCCCACATTAAACAAACAAGATAACATATTTATTTAACCAAGGAGGAGGTTTCAGGTGGATTTCACCAAGGAGGAGGTTTCCAAGGAGGAGGTTTCAGGTGGATTTCACCAAGGAGGAGGTTTCAGGTGGATTTCACCAAGAAGGTTCCAGGTGGATTTCAGCAAGGAGGAGGTTTTAGGTGGATTTCACCAAGGAGGAGGGTTCAGGTGGATTTCACCACGGAGGAGATTTCAGGTGGAGGGCCCTGTGTTTTGGTTAATCGTGTCACATGACCTGGATGTTAGTCTTTATTTAAAGCTTTTTCATCAATTGCATAAATTGTTGGTATAATTGTCATTTCTGGAAAAGTTTTAAAAGAAAGGTTAAAATGTGACATGTGCAGCCTCCTGAGTGGCGCAGTGGTCTAAGGCACTGCATTGCTACAGATGTGGCCGGGATGTCCTTGTCCCATCGCGCTGTAGCGACTCCTGTGGCGGGCTGGGCGCATGCACGCTGACATGGTCGCCAGGTGTACTGTACTCCTCCGACACATTGGTGTAGCTGGCTTCTGGGTTAAGTGTCAAGAAGCAGTCTGGCTTGGCGGGTTGTGTTTCGGAGGACGCACAGCTCTCGACCTTTGCATCTCCCGAGTCCGTACGGGAGTTGCAGCGATGGGACAAGACTACAAAATGTGACATGATGATTAAGCAAAAAACAGGACCATAGTCATGATAGCACAATGCAATTTAAATGAACTACTACATAAAAGGGCTTTAAAATATTACTCATAGGCAAAACAGAGGACCTACATTCTGTCTCTCATGGGAGTCCTGTTGTCGTGGCCTGTTTATAAATGTAAGTCATCTACAGCAGGCGAGGTGATCTCAGGTAAAGTTGGCACAGAGGTGCCAGGGCAGTCCCCTGTTACTGGACAAAGTGTTATCACCACCGGCACCTGGCTCAGGAAGCCAGTGCAACTATTCAAGTCTTAGGCAAAGTTGCTCACCTCGTGACTGTGGCCTGTTTATGCAAGTCATTTTTGAGGTAACCTCAGGTCTCCCTGGCCTCTTCCACCTACCACAGTAAGTTTGGCACAGGGAAGAAGCCAATGCCAGGTGCCAGGGCATTCCACTGTTACCAGACAGTGTTCCCACCACCAGGTCTGTTTCCCAAATAGCACCCTACATAGCCCCTATCGGGGTTCTGGTCAAAAGTAGTGCACTATGTAGGGAATAGGGTGACATTTGGGACACAGTTCAGGCACCTCCCAGGGCAGTCCAGTAATTCATTGCCCCCCTAGGCCCTCTATAACCCTCTGGCCTTCCATTATTTATTATCACACTGACTGGCTAGTGGCTCTACCATCCGCAAACTGAATGGCAGAAGATCAAGCTAATGTCAGGCCGCCACAGGTTTTGAATTAATACTGTATGTCAAACTATTGGAAGACTAGGGTTATAGAGAGATAGAGCCTCTCAGAGTAGTTCTGATCTAGGATCAGCTCCCCCTTGTCCATATAACCTTATTCATTGTGATTTAAAAGGTAAAACTAATCCTAGATCAGATCTCTTGCTAGATGCTCTGTGAAAAGGGACCCAGATCTGCTAAATGTCTCTAAATCTACTGATGCTGCTGTGTCAGACAGTATACTGTTACTCTGTCATGCCAAAACATAAAGGGAAAATCAGAGGATTATAGACTGACTAAAGTCAATAAGATCCATCCATCCAACTGTCATTTAATCAATATGAGTACTGCTGCGGGAGATATCAAAGACGACTTTACAACTCTCCCTTTTGCATACTAAACCTTAGATCGTTAGATGTTAAGCAAGTATAGAATGTGTTGTGGTTTTCCCATAGTCTACTCTACAGTCTAAATGTTTTCCCATATTCTACTCTACAGTCTAAATGTTTCCCATAGTCTACTCTACAGTCTAAATGTTTCCCATAGTCTACTCTACAGTCTAATTGTTTCCCATAGTCTACTCTACAGTCTAAATGTTTTCCCATAGTCTACTCTACAGTCTAAATGTTTTCTCATAGTCTATTCTACAGTCTAAATGTTTTCCCATAGTCTACTCTACAGTCTAAATGTTTTCCCATAGTCTACTCTACATTCTAAATGTTTTCCCATAGTCTACTCTACAGTCTAAATGTTTTCCCATAGTCTATTCTACAGTCTAAATGTTTTCCCATAGTCTACTCTACAGTCTAAATGTTTTCCCATAGTCTACTCTACAGTCTAAATGTTTTCCCATAGTCTATTCTACAGTCTAAATGTTTTCCTATAGTCTACTCTACATTCTAAATGTTTTCCCATAGTCTATTCTACAGTCTAAATGTTTTCCTATAGTCTACTCTACAGTCTAAATGTTTTCCCATAGTCTACTCTACAGTCTAAATGTTTCCCCATAGTCTACTCTACAGTCTAAATGTTTTCCCATAGTCTACTCTACAGTCTAAATGTTTTCCCATAGTCTACTCTACAGTCTAAATGTTTTCCCATAGTCTATTCTACAGTCTAAATGTTTTCCTATAGTCTACTCTACAGTCTAAATGTTTTCCTATAGTCTACTCTACAGTCTAAATGTTTTCCCATAGTCTACTCTACAGTCTAAATGTTTCCCCATAGTCTACTCTACAGTCTAAATGTTTTCCCATAGTCTACTCTACATTCTAAATGTTTTCCCATAGTCTACTCTACATTCTAAATGTTTTCCCATAGTCTACTCTACATTCTAAATGTTTTCCCATAGTCTACTCTACAGTCTAAATGTTTTCCCATAGTCTACTCTACATTCTAAATGTTTCCCCATTGTCTACTCTACATTCTAAATGGAGTTGACAGTACAGAGTGAAATAGCGTATCTATTGATTTAAATAATGAATAATAAAGAATAGGAAATTAATAATAGAACATAAATAATAAAGTTTTTGTTTCATTTAAAAGTTTCCAATTCCTCTGAATGACTATTATAATGACTACTATACAGTAGGTGAACCACATTACTTCACATTTAAAATATGAACTCCAACATTAATATATTTTAAATATGTTTTCAATAAAACCTTTGCTGCACTAAACTTATTGAATTTCAAACCTGTCAATCAAAAGTGATATGGAGAACATGGTAACACTTTTGTTAAATACAATGAAAAGTCCAACATACAGTAGCTATCGTGGAGTACTACAACACTATGAATGAGTATGGCATTAAGAAGTAGGAGTGGAGTAGTGGTCCAGGTACCTTGCATGGCCCTGGTATGGTTGTTGTCCGTAACCGTAGGTCCCAGTCCCGTACTTCCCTCCTGCTCTGTGCTGCTCTCTCCCCTGCATTGTGTCGGCATCCTTTGGGCTCCTGTCTGGACTGGACTGCAGAGATGCAGAAGTACAACGGCCTGGCTGGCAGGGTGGTGTTTATTTTAAAGATTTATTTTTGCATTGATTGGAGGGTGTGTATGTGTGTTGGTAGGGGGTGTATAGGTGTGTGTGTGTGTGTGTGTGTGTGTGTGTGTGTGTGTGTGTGTGTGTGTGTGTGTGTGTGTGTGTGTGTGTGTGTGTGTGTGTGTGAACCTGCGAGGAGAGGCCAGGGGAACCTATGCTTACTCTAGCAAAGAAGTGCAGTCCAGTCATCAATAGGTAGGCAGGTCAACACCCCTCATCGGCAGTGTGTTCTGCATCCCAAATGGCACCCTGTTCCCTATTTAGTGCTCTGCTTTTGACAAGAGCCCTATGAGGCCTGGTCAAAAGTAGTGCACTACATAGGAAATAGAGTGCCATTTGAGACACAGTGTGTCTCCACTGCGCTCCAAGAGGAGGGGATCAAGTTCATCTTGCATAATGCCTCTCCTCTCAGCTATATACTCCCAGAGGCAAGACCATAATCAATTCTCATTGTGGTACACTTCAACTTTAGACATTATCCAACGATGTCTTCTGAAACATTTGCGATACTGTACTGGCTTGGGTAGATGTAAGATTGTGTTGTTCACTGGCTGTGACGATATACAGGCACAGGTCTCTACATTCTAGAACAGGCACAGGTCTCTACATTCTAGAACAGGCACAGATCTCTACATTCTAGAACAGGCACAGATCTCTACATTCTAGAATAGGCACAGGTCTCTACATTCTAGAACAGGCACAGGTCTCTACATTCTAGAACAGGCACATGTCTCTACATTCTAGAACAGGCACAGATCTCTACATTCTAGAACAGGCACAGATCTCTACATTCTAGAATAGGCACAGGTCTCTACATTCTAGAACAGGCACATGTCTCTACATTCTAGAACATGCACAGATCTCTACATTCTAGAATAGGAACAAATCTCTACATTCTAGAATAGGAACAGATCTCTACATTCTACAACAGGCACAGGTCTCTACCTTCTAGAATAGGAACAGATCTCTACATTCTACAACAGGCACAGGTCTCTACATTCTAGACCACACAGAAGATAGGTTCCCT
This sequence comes from Thymallus thymallus, assembly GCA_023634145.1. Classification (NCBI taxonomy): domain Eukaryota; kingdom Metazoa; phylum Chordata; class Actinopteri; order Salmoniformes; family Salmonidae; genus Thymallus; species Thymallus thymallus. The sequence continues at coordinate 7,923,271 of CM042389.1, forward strand.
CAGGGATAAAGGAAGTGAATAGAATAAAATAAATTGAGGTCATAGATCATTATTCAGTAGGCCTATTCAGTATTCATATTGCCAGATGAAATTAGTCAATCAGTGTAATATCCTTCTGACACAGCTTTAAATAGAACACTAATTAGAGATAGAGAGTGATAGAGAGAGAGAGAGAGAGAGAGAGAGAGAGAGCAGAAATATCCCCCGTCATTAATATTGCCATTTGATCTCTCTCCCTCCATCGTTCATATCCTCACATGCATTGTACTGAACAGCAGGTTAGTGTGTGTGTGTGTGTGTGTGTGTGTGTGTGTGTGTGTGTGTGTGTGTGTGTGTGTGTGTGTGTGTGTGTGTGTGTGTGTGTGTGTGTGTGTGTTTGTGTGTGTGTGTGTGTGTGTGGTGCTCTGTGATCAGCATTGGAGCTTTTTATAATGGGATCAGAGACAACAGCTCAGACAGACATGACCAAACAGAATGAAAATAAAGAGTGCTGGAATGAAGAGAGAAAACTGAGGAGAAGGACTGAGGAGAAGGACTGAGGAGAAGGACTGAGGAGTCCAATTAACTCCATATTAAAGAGTGCTGGAATGAAGAGAGAGGACCGAGGAGAAGGAATGAAGAGAGAGGACTGAGGAGAAGGAATGAAGAGAGAGGACCGAGGAGAAGGAATGAAGAGAGAGGATCGAGGAGAAGGAATGAAGAGAGAGGACTGAGGAGAAGGAATGAAGAGAGAGGACTGAGGAGAAGGAATGAAGAGAGAGGACCGAGGAGAAGGAATGAAGAGAGAGGACTGAGGAGAAGGAATGAAGAGAGAGGACTGAGGAGAAGGAATGAAGAGAGAGGACCGAGGAGAAGGAATGAAGAGAGAGGACTGAGGAGAAGGAATGAAGAGAGAGGACTGAGGAGAAGGAATGAAGAGAGAGGACTGAGGAGAAGGAATGAAGAGAGAGGACTGAGGAGAAGGAATGAAGAGAGAGGACCGAGGAGAAGGAATGAAGAGAGAGGACTGAGGAGAAGGAATGAAGAGAGAGGACTGAGGAGAAGGAATGAAGAGAGAGGACTGAGGAGAAGGAATGAAGAGAGAGGACTGAGGAGTCCTATTAACTCCATATTGACAGTGTATTGTGTACAATCTTCTTACTGTAACACGTTTGTTATCCAAGCTGTCTGTAATAAGTACTAGAGCAAGTTCTCGGCGATCGATAAAACCTTATTGAAAAACAAGAGACCAGTGGCGGTATTTCTCATGCTGGATTGCATTGTCATCATTAGGCCTGAATCACCACAGGAGAAAGGATTTACAGAGCATGTAGTGGGTTTAGGTTAATTATTTCAATGGTATTGTTTGCATCAACAAGTTTCAATGTTTTCCTGCTTAATTGTACACAGCTGGCAGCTGCATATTCAGGATTGTCACTTTGTGTGTTTTCTTATGTTCATATAAGTTTCACAATCCCCTGGTGTCCACCATCTTGTCATTGAAGAATATAATGTAAACACTCTAAGCTGTTCACAATCAATATTTTATGCCTTATGGTAACAGTGTGACAGGACAGCTCTAATTGGCTGACAGTGGAGGTGAAGAGAAACTCTGGGCCAATAGGAAGGAGTTATTTTTAAACGTTACCAAGATTTGTGAACATAAGTGTTTATTCGCAAAAATGTGATGTTTGTTTTGACTTTGTTTTTATATAAATGGAAGTCTAAGAGTTTCCAGACTGTATCTGTGTTCCAGACAGGCTGTGGCAAACATCTATCCTCTTATGACTGCATGAGAGTCATGATGGCTGCTCATATCCTCTTGTGATGTAATGAGAGTATTGATAGCAGCACATATCCTCTTGTGATGTAATGAGAGTATTGATAGCTGCTCATATCCTCTTGTGATGTAATGAGAGTATTGATAGCTGCTCATATCCTCTTGTGATGTAATGAGAGTATTGATAGCTGCTCATATCCTCTTGTGATGTAATGAGAGTATTGATAGCTGCTCATATCCTCTTGTGATGTAATGAGAGTATTGATAGTAGCTCATATCCTCTTGTGACTGTAATCAGAGTAATGATAGCATTATAGGGCGGCAGGTAGCCTAGCGGTTAGAGCTTTGGGCCAGTAACCGAAAGGTTGCTGGTTTGAATACCCGAGCCGACAAGGTGAAAAATTTGTTGATGTGTCCTTGAGCAAGGCACTTAACCCTAATTTGCTCCAGGGGCTGACCCTGTAGGTAGGCCGTCATTGTAAATAAGAATTTGTTCTTAACTGACTTGCCTAGTTAAATAAAGGTTAAATAAAAAGTCATTATCAACCAGTTTTGCCTGCTGGGTTTTGACTCCAGTGATTGTAAACCATGATCTTTATGAAAGCGCCTTCCCATGAAGACAACTGATACAGAGGTCTGGTAGACGTCTTAGGGGCCTGTTTGCTATTCTGGTGCTATTAGTAGTACGGTTTTACACACAGCTGGAAAACGCCTAGCGGGATTTCTCACAGAAAGACCTTGTGAATGCTATAGTCATAAAAATAGAATCACTACAATGGGAACAGGGGCTAGTTCTAGTGATTGTATTTCTATGGCTAGAGTATTATCTGTCCTAAGGAAAAGGTTGTTAATGGGCCTGGAATTAAATTAGTGGCATATTGCTTATTGTAAAGCTCCTTTGGGTTTTATAGAAGTATGCTAAGCTCTATGCGAGATTCATACGAGATTGGCCCCAAGATAGTTATATTTTGGTCTTCCTTCAGCCCTCAGATGCACACGCACACTCAAACACAAACACAAATGCACACACACACATGCACGCACACACACACACACACCGTTTACACTGTTTTTCCACACACTCTCTCTCCTAGCCTCTCTCTTGCTTGCTCTTTCTCTCTCTCTCTCTCTCTCTCTCTCTCTAATACACTATATCGCTGGGGAGGGGGGGGGGGGGGGGGGTTAATGTGTTGTAAAATTCTCGTACTCTTAGACCTGCCAGGCTGCCACACAACTCAACTGGATCCAGGTGGTAAGGATAGGTAACAACACATCTGCCACGCTGATCCTCCACACGGGGGCCCCTCAGTCCCCTCCTGTACTCCCTGTTCACCCATGACTGCATGGCCAGACACGACTCCAACACCATCATTAAATTCAATGACAATGATGAGTCAGCCTATAGAGAGGAGGTCAGAGACCTGGCCGTGTGGTGCCAGTATAACAACCTCTCCCACAACGTAATTAAGACAAAGGAGATGATTGTGGACTACAGGAAAAGGAGGACCGAGCACGCCCCCATTCTCATCAACAGGGCTGTAGTGGAGCAGGTTGAGAGCTTCAAAAAAATGTTTTGTTAGTTAAGTCCTTGTAAGTAAGCATTTCACTGTAAGGTGCATGTGACAAATAAAATCTGATTTGATGTTTTGATCAGGTTTGGAGCCAGTAATTAAAATGTTCCTTGTCGATAGCAATGGCATTTCAGTTTACTTCCTGAATTGACTGGACTGAAATGGAATTGTCCGCAACCCTGCTGTTGATGTCATCGACATGCACAAATTATATTGTGAAATGTTTCCATCTGTCTTACAGTTTTTAATGATCTCTTTGGTACTACTATCGTAAGTATGTGGTAAAACCTCACAACTCTTAGTACAAAACTCAAAGCAGATCATCAAAAAGGCGTTTTTTGATGATCACATGTTCAATTGACTAAGTACAACACACAAAATTAGACAGTAACTTTTTCACCACACCTAATCATGTATTTACCTTTTCGTAAATACATTTGACCAACACTTAATCCAACTGCTCTTAATGGTTAATCACTGAACCATTTGGTAAACCTTTAGATTTTAAATTGGTTTGTCAGCTATATACAGTACATGGATTTCAAGAACTACACAAATAAAACGTGTGTTTGTATGAACATCTAAATTACATGTAACCACACAGTCCGGGACATCATCGTTGATCATGTGGTGAACTGAGGCTTTACTATGGCAGAGGCTGCCAGATTAGTTGATCCAAATCTAAAAAGATCAACTGTCAATTCTATCATCCAAACTTTTCGGATAGAAAACCAGTAAGTCTGGAGGATATATACTATGCTTTACCATTACATTTACAGTAAATTGTATTGCATGTAAATTCATCAAACATGTTACAGTATTCTTACAGTATGATCTATTGACACTATACTCTGTTCTACCATCAGAATTGACAGAAGACCCCATAGTGGTGGCCGTGGTCGTTTGCCGACCGATCAACAGGAGTGGGCAGTGTTGGAAATGGTGAGGGCCAGGAATGATATACGGCTGTCAGAAATAAAGCAGGCCAGTGAGGAGAACAATGAAGCCTTTGCCAACGTGGCATCCATCAGCCTACCAACAGTAGCCCGCCTTTTGAAGAGGCACCAGGTCTCTATGAAACACATTTACCTGGTGCCTTTTGAGAGAAACACAGACTGGGTGAAACAACTAATTGCTGAGTATGTTCAGGCACAGCAATATATACTGTATTACTGTTACTATTTGATGCATTGCCTACTTCACATGTATATTGGAACTACACTGTAAAAAGAACTGACCAAAATATATTTTCTAAAGGGTGATGGTGCTTGACGCTGATGAAGTGGGCTTTAACTCGTCGCTATGGACGGAACCTCATCGGCCAACATCCAAGTGCCTGGACAACATGGAGGAAACATCTCCATGTGCACAGCTATCTCTGAAGATGGTGTGGTAGGACGTAGGCCATTACTTGGCTCCTACAACGCTGCACACCTCATTGAGTTTCTCAATTTAATGGAGCCGGCCTGTCAAGGTGAAGGGGTCACCTATGTAATTGTGTGGGACAATGTCAGGTTCCACCAGGCAGAGGCGGTTCAGGCATGGTTTCAGGCCCATCCCTGATTCGTGACCCTCTACCTGCCCCCATACTCTCCTTTCCTCAACCCTATTGAGGAATTATTTTCAGCATGGAGGTGGAAGGTCTATGATCGCCAACCCCTTGAGCGCGCCACCCTCCTTCAGGCCATGGATGATGCATGTGATGACATCAGCGTAGACCATTTCAAGCATGGATTCGTCACGCCAAAAGGTTTTTTCCAAGGTGCATGAACAATGATGACATTCATTGTGATGTGGATGAGAATCATTGAGTTAATTTGTTTTATTTAACTGTGTACATGTGATTATAGAAAGTATACCTATGTAACAATTATATCAGAAAAATAAAAACAAATTTGCCCAAATTATTGTAGATGATGTCTTCATTGATCTTGATTACACATTGGATAGATATTGTGGAAATGATAGATCCTGTAAATGTTGGGTAATGTAAGTGTATTGCCTAATGTGAAAACTGTGTAATCTGTCTTTTACAATACTGTAGCATATTAATTTCAGCACTTCTAAGGGCGATTTGAAAAATGTATCTTGCTTTGTTATTGGATTCACTGGTAGTTAAAATGACTAAACTGAAAAGATGTCATTATGTTGTGTTCTGGTGATTAAACCATATGTTCTCATGACATTTCACAAGAACCTAGATTTTGAATCAATGGGTGTAAACATCAACGAGAGATGTTTACAATTTCAAATGAATGTACAATGGCAAGTTTTGAATGAAAGACTGGCTGCGTTACAAGTGTGATGTGTATGGAGTTATGTAATAAGACTTGTGAAGTTTTACCACATACTTGCGATAATAGTACCAAAGTGATCAACAAAAACTGTATTATGCTCTAACAGAGGGGTCACGTTTTAGTCTCACTATTTTGGCCTCTCTAACAGAGGGGTCACGTTGTAGTCTCACTGTTTTGGCCTCTCTAACAGAGGGGTCACGTTTTAGTCTCACTGTTTTGGCCTCTCTAACAGAGGGGTCACGTTGTAGTCTCACTGTTTTGGCCTCTCTAACAGAGGGGTCACGTTGTAGTCTCACTGTTTTGGCCTCTCTAACAGAGGGGCCACGTTGTAATCTTACTGTTTTGGCCTCTCTAACAGAGGGGCCACGTTGTAGTCTCACTGTTTTGGCCTCTCTAACAGAGGTGTCACGTTTTAGTCTCACTGTTTTGGCCTCTCTAACAGAGGGGCCACGTTGTAGTCTTACTGTTTTGGCCTCTCTAACAGAGAAAGAGAGAGAGTGAGAGAGACAGAGAGAGAGAGAGAGAGAGAGAGAGAGAGAGAGAGAGAGAGAGAGAGAGAGAGAGAGAGAGAGAGAGAGAGAGAGAGAGAGAGAGAGAGAGAGAGAGAGAAAGACAGAGACAGAGAGAAGGAGTGTGTGTGAGAGAGAGAGAGAGACAGAGAGAGAGAGAGAGAGAGAGAGAGAGAGAGCGAGAGAGAGAGAGAGAGAGAGAGAGAGAGAGAGCGAGCGAGAGAGAGAGAGAGAGAGAGACAGACAGACAGACAGACAGATAGAGAGAGCGAGAGAGAGAGAGAGAGAAGACAGACAGACAGACAGACAGACAGACAGACAGACAGACAGACAGACAGACAGACAGACAGACAGACAGACAGACAGACAGACAGACAGACAGACAGACAGAGAGAGAGAAAGAGAGAGAGAGACACAGACAGATAGAGAGAGAGTGACAGAGAGAAGGAGTGCGTAAGAGAGAGAGAGTGAGAGAGAGAGAGACAGATAGAGAGAGAGAGAGACAGATAGAGAGAGAGAGACAGAGAGAAGGAGTGCGTGTGAGAGAGAGAGACACAGAGAGAGAGAGAGAGAGAGACAGACAGATCTAGAGTGACAGAGAGAAAGAGTGCGTAAGAGAGAGAGAGAGAGAGAGAGAGAGAGAGACAGACAGATAGAGAGAGAGAGACAGAGATAAGGAGTGCCTGTGAGAGAGAGAGAGAGAGAGAGAGAGAGAGAGAGAGAGAGAGAGAGAGAGAGAGAGAGAGAGAGAGAGAGAGAGAGAGAGAGAGAGAGAGAGAGAAAAAGAGAGAGAGAAAAAGAGAGAGAGAAAAAGAGAGAGAGAAAAAGAGAGAGAGAAATAGAGAGAGATACATATTTCCCCCAGATTACACAGCCCTAGAACATTGCTTACACAAAAAATGTTTAAATAACACATAGTTAGTAAAACCTGACACTCAAGGAGCAAAACCTCAGCCCAGATTTGTACAACTATAAGCACATTCTCAGCCTCAGCCTTTTTGCAAAACACTACACACTCTTCTCTACATTGGACACATACATCTAACATGATGTCACTTCTTTGCCATTTCAAGCCACTGCCTTTCAAAATACCACACCTATGAACCAATTGATCAAACACGGCAGTCAGGGGTACAGACACTTAGGAGCTTAATTGGAAACTCACCAATCAGGCGTAAGCACTATAAAAAAGCAACAGGTGAGTTTACCTGTCTTCAACAAAAATGGAAGGCAATGTTGCAGTAAGAGGAAGAGGAAGAGGGAGAGTGAGGATGAGAGGGGGAGCCCGTGGAGGAAGAGGGGTAGGGAGAGGAAGAGGAAGAAGTAGAGGTAGACCTGGAAGAGGACGTGAACAAAGACCACATTTATCAGATTATATTCAAGCAACATTGGTTGACCATGTTGGAAACCATGGGTTGACATTGAGAGAGGCTGGACAGACAGTTCAGCCCAACCTCAGTAGATATACTGTTGCAACAGTAATTCGGACATTTCGAGCATAGGTGAAAAACCACTTTTCTCTACTGTCTACATTAAAATCAGTACAATGTAGCCTACTTATATGCACTACATCAGTACTTTTTGGTACCCATTCACTGCATTCCATGTTTGAAACAATGCCTTGTACGCTGTCCTGTGGCATTTTACATGTATTTTGATTGGTCTGCATAGGATTGATGGTCGAGAACGTCAAGGAGGAAGGAGCCCCATATTCCTTGAGGAACAAGAGAGAGCTATTGTAAACATGGTTTTGGCCAATAATAGGATACGCCTCAAAAAAATTCAAACAAATATCCTCAATGACCACACAGTTTTCAATAATGTCCATCAGGTCCCTCTATCAACACTGGGGAGAATCCTTAAAAAACATCACATACAGATGAAACAACTCCACCGAGTGCAATTTGAAAGATATTTTGAGTGAGTAAAAGACCTGCGGCATGAATATGTGGAGGTAAATAATGTACACTTCAGTATTGTGCACTGAACACAGAACCTTTTCACATGTACATTTATGGTAGGCATATATTGAACTATACAATGTTGTCTTTTTTTCAGAAAGGTGTGCAAATGGATGCTGATGCAATCTCACATGAATGTATCTTTATAGATGAGGCTGGGTTTAACCTGACAAAAGGAAGAAGAAGAGGGAGAAACATTGTTGGCCACAGAGCTATTTTGAATGTCCCGGGCCAACGTGGTGGTAACATCACAATGTGCGCTGCAGTCACGCAGAATGGGGTCCTCCACCGCCATGCCAACTTAGGTCCTTACAACACAGCCCATAATACTCACACTTTTAGACAGACTCCACAACATCGTCACAGCAGAAGACCAAATGGATGCAGAGCAGATGAGATACATTATCATCTGGGACAATATATCTTTCCACCAATCTGCTCTGGTCCAAAACTGGTTTCATCAGAATCCACAGTTTTCACTCCAATACCTCCCACCCTATTCTCCCTTCCTTAACCCCATTGAGGAGTTTTTTCCGGCATGGCGGTGGAAGGTTTCCGATCTCCAGCCCTGTGTCAGGATACCCCTCATTCAAGCCATGGAGGAGGCCTGCGACCAAATTAATGCAGGGTCTGTGCAAGTATGGATACGCCATTCAAGAAGATTCTTCCCTTGCTGTCTTGCCTGTGATGTGGACAAAGTGCTGTGGCCAGATCCTGCTAGGCGAAGAGATATCCCATATCTACTGGGTGAAATACCACAGTGTGCCATCACAGCAGCAAGATTTGTGTCCTGTTGCCACAAGAAAAGTGCAACCAGTGAAGAACAAACACCATTGAAAATACAACCCATATTTATGTTGATTTATTTTACATTTTGTTTACAGTTTTTCACAATTGCTTACACACGATTTCTGAAATTACGTCTCCTTTTCTCTAGACTATACACACAAAACCCCAAAACACACACACAACAAGCAAAACACCACACATCTCTTGCAAAACCAAACACTTCATTCAAAACTATTTGAACTCTTCTCAAAATAGTGTTTTTGCATCAAAACTCTACACATAAACCATTAAACGATTGGCTCTTATACACGCCAACTACAGAAATGCAAGGGGGAAAAAATAAAATTGATTTATTTCTCAAAACATAGTATTTTCATCCAGATTTGGGGATGAACAGTAACAGACCAAACAAATACAGTGGAAGATAAACAAATAGGCTTGTTACTATAAAGATAAAACTACTAGGCTGCATCCTGTCTCCTATTTGGGTCTGACAGCACCTCATCAACATCACAAACGATGTTCTCTCTGGCTAAACAGCGGGTGAAGTAGCGTCTGGAGTGGCGTATCCAGGCCCTGGCATGCCTCCTCGTCTATGCCACCACAGGCCTCCTCCATCGCCTGGAGAAGGGGTATGCATTGGTGGGGTTGGCGATCGTATTCCTTCCAACGCCACGCCAAAAATAACTCTTTAATTGGTTTTAGAAATCGAGAATATGGTGGCGGATGGTCGATGAACCAATTGCGAACCAGTGCAGCCCGATGGAAACTTACGTTGTCCCAGATGACAACAAACCTGGACTGCTCTGGCCCATTCCTCTGGTCATTGGGAATGAGGATATTATGCAGGGTGTCAAGGAAGGTGATAATGTGGGCAGTACTGTAAGGATCAAGAGAGGCATGATGATGAAGGACACCGTTCTGACTAATGGCTGCACACATTGTGGTTTTGCCACCACGCTGTCCAGGGACATTGACGATGGCGCAGTGTCCTATGAGGCTTCTTCCTCTGCGTCTTGTTTTGGCTAGGTTAAAGCCCATACACTGTAACACAGTACCAATGACAGGATAGTATAGCTTACTTGTACGTATTCATAGCACAGTTCTTTCACTCTGTCAGAATTTCGCTCAAATGGTACTCTGTAGAGCTGCTTCATACGAATCTGATGGCGTTTCAGGAGACGGCCAAGTGCGGATAAACTCACCCTATTTATGTTACTGAATGTTGTGTTGTCAGTGATGATGTGATGTTGCAGTTGTCGTAAACGTATGCTGTTGTTTGAAATTACCATATTCACTATGGGTTGTTCCTGCTCTGCTGTGAACAGCCGGTTTCTTCCTCCATTGAATGGTCGTCTAGCAATTCTGCAAAAACATGATGTGAATGGTTAGGGTGCAAGATTTCTTTCAGGATGAAATAAAATGTTACTGCAGTGCTGTAACTGCTTCAGTGCTGTAAGTACAGTAACATGGTATAGAGCATTGGTGCCCAGGATCGCAAACTTCTTTCTAGTAGACCGCATAAAGGTTTTCAAAATGTATGCACTAAAAATATAGATTTTGGCAATTCACAGCGTTACCATCGAGTCTGCTTACAGTTTTTTGCTATTGCTTACACACTTGTTGTGGAATTTGGCTCATTGTGTCGAAACTCTACACACAAGCCAAATAAGACACAACACTTGGAGATAAACATCTCACTTCTCTGTCAAAATGAAACTCTGCAATCAAAACCTAACAATTATTTTTCAAAATGGCATTTCTGCAACAAAATGATACACACATGCACCATTTGAATTACTCTTTCAAAGCAGCAACAACACACTGATGTACTTTATACAAAACACAGCTGTCTTTAGTACTTTGTACACCTTTTAAATTTTCTCATACAGGCTTCTGTATGAGGAAAGATTGTTCCAGTTCAGTACATCTACTCACATTTCAATGAACACCAAAATAGAAAGGATTCAGAAAAATATATATACAGCTTATTGTTTTGCCATTGCAGTTTTTTACAACAACAAAAAAACACAAAGAAGTAGAATTACAGTACAGTAATAAATACAATATGTAACTGTAAACTCACGGAAACAAAATAATTACCGTAAAATTACAGTGCAATGGTAAACAAAAAAATTGGTATTGTAAGGGATTGTAAGGTATGGGGTGGATGGTTTATGGATCCCGCCTTCTGTTAGGGTCTGGCCACATCACCTCATCCACATCACAAGCAATGTCATCCCTGGCTAGGCAACGGGGAAAATATGGCCTTCCGTGCCGTACCCAACCCTGGACTGACCCCACCTCAAACTCTCCGCATGCCTCTTCCATTGCTTGCAGAAGAGGCAGGCGGGCATGTGGTTGGCGGTCATACACTTTCCAACATCAAGCCCAAAATAATTCCTCAATCGGATTGAGAAATGGGAGTAAGGGCGCAAGTATACAACTGTGAAGTTATTGTTGTTGGTGAACCAGTCCCTGACCAGAGCAGCCCGGTGGAAACTAACATTATCCCAGATGACAACAAACCTGTACAAATGCATTATTTAGTGCATCCAGAAATATGATTATGTGTGCAGTATTGTAGGGACCTAGGCTGGCATGATATTTCCCCCGCGCTGCCCAGGGACATTCACAATGGCTCTTTGTCCTATAAAATCTCGGCCCGACGCCTGGTTTTAGGTTGAATGAATCCAGCTTTATCAATGAAAATGAACTCATGAGGCTGTGCAGCTGCATCAAAGTCCAGGACTCTCTGTAACAGAAAATGCATACACTGTACCGTGAATATGGTGTAACTCAAAACACAGGACTACAATGTCTACATTTTCACACAAGGATGTGGGGGTGTTTGGTCAGACACATTCAGTCAAAACTACAAGCTACAGGCAAGGCAGGTGCCCCCACAGACAACCCCAGAATATATGCAGTGCCAATAGGACACAATCTACTGCCATTAGTGTATTACAGTATAGTACAGTGACACTTACTTAGTGTCGACATACTGACACGGTTGATATTATGGAATGTTGTGTGATCTGCAATGATTTGCTCTCGTAGTTGATGTAGGCGAACTGTGTTGTTTGCCAACACTAGATTGACAATGGCCAGTTCCTGTTCATGGGTGAACAGACGTTGCCTTCCACCCTCAGGAGGTCGTCTGGCAGTTCTGTAGAAAATGCAAGAATATGACGTCATTGGTTAGGTTATTTTTTCAATACAGTACTGCCATACTGTACACAGTAATATCAAGAATATGACGTCATTGGTTAGGTTATTTTTTCAATACAGTACTGCCTTACTGTACACAGTAATATCAAGAATATGACGTCATTGGTTAGGTTATTTTTTCAATACTGTACTGTCATACTGTACACAGTAATATCAAGAATATGACGTCATTGGTTAGGTTATTTTTTCATTACTGACCTGCCATACTGTACACAGTAATATCAACAATATGACGTCATTGGTTAGGTTATTTTTTCAATACTGTACTGTCATACTGTACACAGTAATATCAAGAATATGACGTCATTGGTTAGGTTATTTTTTCAATACTGTACTGCCATACTGTACACAGTAATATCAAGAATATGACGTCATTGGTTAGGTTATTTTTTCAATACTGTACTGCCATACTGTACACAGTAACATCAAAACTGTATTATGTGTACTTCACAGCACTATACCTAGTTTTGTTGTTCACTGAGGAGCGTAGACCTAATATTGTAGGACTACATTGTATTGTACTTGATGCAGAATGATTACATAGGTAGTCTAGTGTAGAAAGTTGAAGACATACCTGCTCTCCAGTCTAAATGTCCGTATTATGGATACTACCGTGTAGCGACTCAGGTTGGGCTGGACTCTCTGCCCAGCCTCCCTCATCGTCAGGCCATGATTTATGACATGGTCCACCAAAGTGGCCCTAATGTCGTCAGAAATATGTCTCTGTCTATTGCCTGGTCCCCTTCTTTGTTCTTGTCCTCGTCCTCCTCCTACTCCTACTCCTCTCTCTCTTCCTTTTCCTCTTCATCTACCTCTTCCTCTTTCTCTCGCTCTCACTGCCTCCATGTTTGCAAAGTTTTCACAAAAGAGGTGAGCTTACCTGAGGTCTATCTGTAGTGCTAAGGCTCAGACTAATTTACACTCGTAAAACACTACACACTGTTTCTTACATTAGATACTTCGTTCAAGAATGATATCTCTTGCAATCATTGTGAAAACACTTCTATTCAAAATACAAAACGTACCTGAAATTGGCAACACCCACACACACACATGAAAACATGTATACAGTAATTGAACACCAAATTTTGTGGGGTGTGGGAGCAGCAGCCGGTGGTCACTGAGAGACCCAGATGATGATACACTCTTTATTTCTAGTAGTGTTCCCACAGGCTTTATTTATTCACGTGTGTTATCATATATTTCTCCCAACACACGCGTGGAACATCTCTACTGCTACAGCTGTTATGACACGGAGTGTGTAGCCAACGGCTTGATGATGTCAGAGACACAGGCTATTGTCCAATATCCACAACAGCATACCAGTTACAGTATATAAATACCATACACATGCATGGCCTAATTCTAGGTGGTATGCTAATGTAGGTATTGGAAACGACCCCGTGGTTATATGTATGTGGATGGATACAGACATGTCTAGCCAACACCATATGTTCTCTCTATTGCACTATTACTGTCTACGAGAGATGAAGAATACTGTACATAAACGTAAACCACAGTCATCAATCATCTGTGTCGATAGGGACTGCCCCCGCAGTACATCTAGATATTGGTGCAAATAACATGCATCATTATAATTCCCTTTCATTGAATGTCTCTTAACAACTATACTGCATATTCCAGTGGTGGGATAGAGGCAGAAGGCTGAGTCTGCATCCCAGATGGCACCCTGTTCCCTGTATAGTGCACTACTTTTGACCAGATCGGGCCCTAGTCAGAAGTACCATAAAGGGAATAGGGTGCCATTTGGGACACAGCCTGGGTTCTTTCATCTAGCCTGCTGTTCAGTCCAATGTACCTGCATGTGAGGATATGAACGATGGAGGGAGAGAGATCAAATGGAAATATTAATGAAGGGGGATATTTCTGCTTTCAATCTCTCTCTCTCTCTCTCTCTCTCTCTCTCTCTCTCTCTCTCTCTCTCTCTCACACACACCTTGGGGTTTTGATTGTGGAGTGTGATATGGTTTCATGTGCACATATGTAACCGGTGGATTTTGAGGGCCAGGGAGAGGACCTACTCAGTTACACATACATAATGTACTGTACACGCCTGTAGGCTACCACTGTGATGTGATGGTTGAGGTAAATGGGAGATGGTTACTGCACTTAGATACTTTTCCATTTTCTATTTTATAAACTGAATTATAACAAAAAATATATATAATATATATATATCTAATTCTGAACACTGAGGTGAAGGGCATAAATGATTGACATGATTATGTGTCGAAGCTGGAACAAGAGGGCAGTGTCTCTTTTATGAGGGTTGGTTTAAGACGGGTCAAAGCTATTTTAGGAATTAACTCACTTTTCCCAGAGGACTTAGAGGAGTCTTGACAGTAGCAGTGTTGTTGTTGGAGTAAAGTTGTGGCGTGCTCCCTCTCTTCACAACCCCCAGAGAAAACTAACACATAATCTCCATTCCCTCATTACAGCGTGTGTGTGTGTTTTTGTGTGTTTTGGTTTGTGTGTTTTGGTGTGTGTGTGTGTGTGTTTCGGTGTGTTTTGGTCTGTGTGTTTTGGTGCGTGTGTGTGTGTTTCGGTGTGTTTTGGTCTGTGTGTTTTGGTGCGTGTGTGTGTTTTGGTGTGTTTTGGTCTGTGTGTTTTGGTGCGTGTGTGTGTTTTGGTGCGTGTGTGTGTGTTTTGGTGCGTGTGTGTTTTGGTGCGTGTGTGTTTTGGTGCGTGTGTGTGTTTTGGTGCGTGTGTGTGTTTTGGTGCGTGTGTGTGTTTTGGTGCATGTGTGTTTTGGTGCTTGTGTGTTTCGGTGCGTGTGTGTTTTGGTGCGTGTGTGTGTTTTGCTGCATGTGTGTTTTGGTGCATGTGTGTTTTGGTGCGTGTGTGTTTCGGTGCGTGTGTATGTGTGAGAAAACAGACACATTAACTCTGAATTCTGAATAGAGACTCAGACAGAAGCTGCCTGTGACTCTCTCTGTCACTCTGTATTTATGAAACTATTTTTGCTTGATAATGTTGATGTTGTCGGTCGGATAAGTACATTTGAAATGAGAGGCTCTGGCACGTCAGAGACAATTATGTTACTGTTCTTTAACTTACATGGCTGTCGAAGAAGACAATCACCTGCCAACACACACACACACACACACACACACACACACACACACACACACACACACACACACACACACACACACACACACACACACACACACACACACACACACACACACACACACACGGACACGCACACACACACATACATACACACACACACACACACACACACACATACATACACACACATACACGACCTGCCAGCACACAATCTATCCACCATTAATATCCTCCTTCTAAGAGACATTAATAGCTGTCAAATCCTTGCTTCCTCAAAACTTGCTTGCTCAATTAAAGAGCATTGGACGAGATTATCCATGGCCCCTCCCTCAGACCCCCTACTCCAATGAGCTCTGAGGGGAGAGATGAGGATGAGGAAGCAAGGACAGAGGAAGCAAGGATTTGACAGATAGTAAGTAAAAATTTTAGACACAGCCATAATACTGTAAAGGCACTGTATGTCCTGTAGCCTAGCGCTGTGACAGACCAATCAGTCACTGTATATCCTGTAGCCTAGCGCTGTGACAGACCAATCAGTCACTGTATATCCTGTAGCCTAGCGCTGTGACAGACCAATCAGTCACTGTATATCCTGTAGCCTAGCGCTGTGACAGACCAATCAGTCACTGTATATCCTCTAGCCTAGTGCTGTGACAGGCCGACCAATCAGTCACTGTACTGTATATCCTGTAGCCTGTAGCCTAAAGAAGTTCTACAGCTGCACCATCGAGAGCATCCTGAACGGTTGCATCACCACCTGGTATGGCAACTGCTTGGCATCTGACCGTAACGCTATCCTGTAGCGCAACGCTGTGACAGACCAATCAGTCAGTGTATATCCTGTAGCCCAACGCTGTGACAGACCAATCAGTCAGTGTATATCCTGTAGCCCAACACTGTGACAGACCAATCAGTCACTGTATACCCTGTAGCCTAGCGCTAGGAACAGTCGTGACAGAACACGACTGTGTGATGTTACACCACTACTAGGCTGAATGAGAGAACAAAGACAGAGGTACGAGAGATAGACCACTGTGAATGGAGTTGTCTTCCTTCCTGAATGAGAGAACAAAGACAGAGGTACGAGATATAGATCACTGTGAATGGAGTTGTCTTCCTTCGTGAATGAGAGAACAAAGACAGAGGTACGAGATATAGATCACTGTGAATGGAGTTGTCTTCCTTCCTGAATGAGAGAACAAAGACAGAGGTACGAGAGATAGATCACTGTGAATTGAGATATCTTCCTTCCTCGCTTGTTCATCACATTTCTGTTGCTGTTATGGTTGTTGTTATTGTTATTGAATGAAGGATGAACTGGAGAGATACAGTGAGGAGGGGGAGGGGAGTGAAAATGAGAGAAGAATAGTAATGTAAACAGGTGTTATAAAACTCTCTTCTTTTTCCAGTTTCACTTACACTGTGGACAACATGAGAAGAGTCGATGAGGCTGACCTTCATTCAATGGCCTCACTCACAGCTATGACACAAACACACACACACACACACACACACACACACACACACACACACACACACACACACACACACACACACACACACTCACACAACGTCGCCCTACAGTCTGATGTGCAAATCACCACCTCATGTTTTCGTCAGTGTGTCTCTTCTTAATCATGATTCAGGGGTCAGGATTGTCTTTAATCAAAGACTCTTTCATTCCCTCCCATTCCCCCCAAGTCTTTGATTAGTGCTCTCCACACAGACCGAGACAAAGGCTGTCTAAGATATCTGTAGCCGCCTGTCTTTATGTCTCGCACACTGATGTGAAGCATGAGAAGAATGACATCAAACAGAGACCATTCAAAGTGTCCTAGCCACTTTATTTTCTGCTTGTTAAGAGACCCACCACCGTTACTTCAAGGCTCTGGAAGATCAAAGCACCTTCGTTACCATCTGCCCATCTCATTTTTCTTCTCATTTCTTTCCTCTGACCGCATATCTCTATCAACTTTAGCCTCTCCAATCCATTTTCATCAGCTTAACTGGCTCTTCCGCAGTTCATATTTCTGTTCTCGCCAATGCACGCCTCAACTAATTACAATGGGCCCTTTCCCTACCCTGATCTATCCTCTCTCTCTTCCACTCTCGTCTTTTCCGAGAGAGAGATAGAGAGAGACAGTGAGAGAGAGAGAGAGAGAGAGATAGAAGGAGAGAGAGAGAGAGAGAGAGAGAGAGAGAGAGACAAAGAGTAAATATAAAAATATCAGAGAGTCACCCCAAATTCGAACAAGTAGTCCAGGGCTTTGAGAGCCTCTGTGAAATAGAAAGGCTGCCAATCCTTTTGGGGGAAGACATGGACAGCTGTGCGCTGGCAGCATGCTATGTTGCTGCCTGCCACAAGTTGAGGGACAGTGCCTGACATATTTAATGCCTTTTTTTTCCTATGTTGTTATTTTGTTCTCTGATGTAATTATGAAATATATATATATATATATATACAGTGGGGAGAACAAGTATTTGATACACTGCCGATTTTGCAGGTTTTCCTACTTACAAAGCATGTAGAAAAAATCTAGAAAATCACATTGTATGATTTTTTAATAATTAATTTGCATTTTATTGCATGACATAAGTATTTGATCACCTACCAACCAGTAAGAATTCCGTCTCTCACAGACCTGTTAGTTTTTCTTTAAGAAGCTGGATGGGCTACAGGACAATAGGCAAGCAGCTTGGTGAGAAGGCAACAACTGTTGGCGCAATTATTAGTAAATGGAAGAAGTTCAAGATGACGTTCAATCTCCCTCGGTCTGGGGCACCATGCAAGATCTCACCTCGTGGGGCATCAATGATCATGAGGAAGGTGAGGGATCAGCCCAGAACTACACTGCAGGACCTGGTCAATGACCTGAAGAGAGCTGGGACCACAGTCTCAAAGAAAACCATTAGTAACACACTACGCAGTCATGGATTAAAATCCTGCAGCGCACGCAAGGTCCCCCTGCTCAAGCCAGCGCATGTCCAGGCCCGTCTGAAGTTTGCCAATGACCATCTGGATGATCCAGAGGAGGAATGGGAGAAGGTCATGTGGTCTGATGAGACAAAAATAGAGCTTTTTGGTCTAAACTCCACTTGCCGTGTTTGGAGGAAGAAGAAGGATGAGTACAACCCCAAGAACACCATCCCAACCGTAAAGCATGGAGGTGGAAACATCATTCTTTGGGGATGCTTTTCTGCAAAGGGGACAGGACGACTGCACCGTATTGAGGAGAGGATGGATGGGGCCATGTATCACGAGATCTTGGCCAACAACCTCCTTCCCTCAGTAAGAGCATTGAAGATGGGTCGTGGCTGGGTCTTCCAGCATGACAATGACCCGAAACACACAGCCAGGGCAACTAAGGAGTGGCTCCGTAAGAAGCATCTCAAGGTCCTGGAGTGGCCTAGCCAGTCTCCAGACCTGAACCCAATAGAAAATCTTTGGAGGGAGCTGAAAGTCCGTATTGCCCAGCGACAGCCCCAAAACCTGAAGGATCTGGAGAAGGTCTGTATGGAGGAGTGGGCCAAAATCCCTGCTGCAGTGTGAGCAAACCTGGTCAAGAACTACAGGAAACGTATGATCTCTGTAATTGCAAACAAAGGTTTCTGTACCAAATATTAAGTTCTGCTTTTCTGATGTATCAAATACTTATGTCATGCAATAAAATGCAAATTAATTTCTTAAAAATCATACAATGTAATTTTCTGGATTTTTGTTTTATATTCCGTCACTCAGAGTTGAAGAGTACCTATGATAAAAAGTACAGACTTCTAGATGCTTTGTAAGTGGGAAAACCTGCAAAATCGGCAGTGTATCAAATACTTGTTCTCCCCACTGTATGTATGTATATGTTTATATATACTGTATATATATATATACACAAAAATGTATGTATGATACTTTGCCAATATGTACATTGTTGCGTCATGCCAATAAAGTGAATTGAATTGAATTGAGAGAGAGAGAGAGAGAGAGAGAGAGAGAGAGAGTGAGTGAGAGTGAGAGTGAGAGTGAGAGAGTGAGAGTGAGAGAGCGTGAGAGAGAGTGTGTGAGAGAGAGAGAGAGAGAGAGAGAGAGAGAGAGAGAGAGAGAGAGAAGGCTAACAGAGGGTAGGTCTTTAATTTAATGTGCTTGTCTGACTAACATATCTTACTTAATAAGTAGATGTCAGATAGTGGAGCTCAGTGACGTAACATTTTTCTGCAATTATGTAGTCATTATATGTCATGAATCATTATGGGACAAAGAGGGACAAAGAGAGGGAGAGAGAGATGGAGAGAGAGAGAGAGAGAGAGAGATAGAGAGAGAGAGATAGAGAGGGAGAGAGATGGAGATAGAGTGAGAGTGAGAGGGAGAGAGAGAGAGAGAGAGAGAGAGATAGAGAGAGAGAGATAGAGAGGGAGAGAGATGGAGATAGAGTGAGAGTGAGAGGAAGAGAGAGAAAGTGAGAGACAGTGTGTGGATGGAGATAGAGTGAGAGTGAGAGAGAGAGGGAGAGAAACAGAGTGAGAGAGAGAGTGAGAGTGTGAGAGAGAGAGCTGGAGAGATAGAGAGGGAGAGAGATGGAGATAGAGTGAGAGAGAGAGAGAGAGAGGGAGCAGTAGAGGGAGTAGTAGAGGGTAGTAGAGGGAGTAGTAGAGGGAGTAGTAGAGTAGTAGAGGGAGTAGTAGAGTAGTAGGGAGTAGTAGAGGGAGTAGTAGAGTAGTAGGGAGTAGTAGAGTAGTAGGGATTAGTGGAGGGAGTAGTACAGTAGTAGGGAGTAGTAGAGGGAGTAGTAGAGTAGTAGGGAGTAGTAGAGTAGTAGAGAGTAGTAGAGTAGTAGAGGGAGCAGTAGAGGGAGTAGTAGGGAGTAGTAGAGTAGTAGAGGGAGTAGTAGAGTAGTAGAGGGAGTAGTAGGGAGTAGTAGGGAGTAGTAGAGTAGTAGAGGGAGTAGTAGAGGGAGTAGTAGGGAGTAGTAGAGTAGTAGAGGGAGTAGTAGGGAGTAGTAGAGGGAGTAGTAGAGGGAGTAGTAGGGAGTAGTAGAGTAGTAGAGGGAGTAGTAGGGAGTAGTAGAGGGAGTAGTAGAGTAGTAGAGGGAGTAGTAGGGAGTAGTAGAGGGAGTAGTAGAGTAGTAGAGGGAGTAGTAGAGTAGTAGAGGGAGTAGTAGGGAGTAGTAGAGGGAGTAGTAGGGAGTAGTAGAGGGAGTAGTAGAGTAGTAGAGGGAGTGAGATGGAGATAGAGTGAGAGTGAGAGGAAGAGAGCGAAAGTGAGAGACAGTGTGTGGATGGAGATAGAGTGAGAGTGAGAGAGAGAGGGAGAGAAACAGAGTGAGAGAGAGAGTGAGAGTGTGAGAGAGAGAGCTGGAGAGATAGAGAGGGAGAGAGATGGAGATAGAGTGAGAGAGAGAGAGAGAGAGAGAGAGAGAGAGAGAGGGAGCAGTAGAGGGAGTAGTAGAGTAGTAGAGTAGTAGAGGGAGTAGTAGAGTAGTAGGGAGTAGTAGAGGGAGTAGTAGAGTAGTAGGGAGTAGTAGAGTAGTAGGGAGTAGTAGAGTAGTAGGGATTAGTGGAGGGAGTAGTACAGTAGTAGGGAGTAGTAGAGGGAGTAGTAGAGTAGTAGAGGGAGTAGTAGAGTAGTAGAGGGAGTAGTAGAGGGAGTAGTAGAGTAGTAGAGGGAGTAGTAGAGGGAGTAGTAGGGAGTAGTAGAGGGAGTAGTAGAGTAGTAGAGGGAGTAGTAGGGAGTAGTAGAGGGAGTAGTAGAGGGAGTAGTAGGGAGTAGTAGAGGGAGTAGTAGAGGGAGTAGTAGAGTAGTAGAGGGAGTAGTAGAGTAGTAGAGGGCGTAGTAGAGGAAGTAGTAGAGTAGTAGAGTAGTAGGGAGTAGTAGAGTAGTAGGGAGTAGTAGAGTAGTAGGGATTAGTGGAGGGAGTAGTAGAGTAGTAGGGATTAGTGGAGGGAGTAGTAGAGTAGTAGTGAGTAGTAGAGTAGTAGGGAGTAGTAGAGGGAGTAGTAGAGTAGTAGGGAGTAGTAGAGTCGTAGGGAGTAGTAGAGGGAGTAGTAGAGTAGTAGAGGGAGTAGTAGAGTAGTAGAGGGAGTAGTAGAGTAGTAGGGAGTAGTAGAGTAGTAGTCAGTAGTAGAGGGAGTAGTAGAGTAGTAGGGAGTAGTAGAGTAGTAGTGAGTAGTAGAGGGAGTAGTAGAGTACTAGAGGGAGTAGTAGAGGAAGTAGTAGAGTAGTACAGGGAGTAGTAGAGTAGTAGAATAGTAGGGAGTAGTAGAGTAGTAGAGGGAGTAGTAGAGTAGTAGGGAGTAGTAGAGTAGTAGTGAGTAGTAGAGTAGTAGGGAGTAGTAGAGTCGTAGGGAGTAGTAGAGTAGTAGTGAGTAGTAGAGTCGTAGGGTGTATTAGTTCCTGCAATACAGGCTGAGTGATTATTTCATTCTCTGGTAATGACAAACACAATGCAATGTCCCCTGCTTCTAAAATCCCCCACACAGCCACTTCTGAATGAGCCATCTGCAGCTCTACTCTCCTCTTCTCCTTTCCTCCTGTTCTCCTCTCCTCATATTATCCTGTCCTCCAACTCATCACTGGCTCATTGAGACACTCAGCTGACTCAGCTCATAGCATGGAAAAGTGTTTATTTGTCTATTGCTGTGACCTAATCTAACCACTAAGGGGAGGGAGAGAGCGCTGATAATCCCAGCAAGCAGCATGTAGTCAGTAGCATTGTTTTGGTGTTGCTTTCCCCTTCATTCCCTATAATAGATGAGATCATTATTATCATGATCATTACTATGGTCATAATCATTATTGAACTAGAATTTAGATTACCTACAGTCTCTGAATAGCACTAGCAGTCTACATTCATTTAGACGTCTACAACGATGGGCATTGCCATGTCTTTTTGTGTATTTCCTATGTGACTAACTATACTGATGAGCAAAGGTATGTGAAGATTATCCTGTCTCAGAGTCTGACAAACTTCAAAACCATGCCAGAAGTGCTGAGTGCAATCCAAATAAAATATACAGGAGCCCCTATTAAGTTAAAATCAGCCTCTCAGCCAAAATCTTCTTAGCCAGGAGCTGTCTTCTCTTTCAGGCCGGAAGGCTTCTTGGTTTTGGGCTTCTGAAGAGCAAGACGAACCTGTCCAATAGCATCCAGAGCCTCAAGACGAACCTGTCCAATAGCATCCAGAGCCTCAAGACGAACCTGTCCAATAGCATCCAGAGCCTCAAGACGAACCTGTCCAATAGCATCCAGAGCCTCAAGACGAACCTGTCCAATAGCATCCAGAGCCTCAAGACGAACCTGTCCAATAGCAATTTAAGTTCACTTTAATTTGGAAAACCCAGTTCTGGATCATTCATCAACCCAGTTCTGGATCATTCATCGCCACAGTTCTGGATCATTCATCAACCCAGTTCTGGATCATTCATCAACCCAGTTCTGGATCATTCATCAACCCAGTTCTGGATCATTCATCGCCACAGTTCTGGATCATTCATCAACCCAGTTCTGGATCATTCATCAACCCAGTTCTGGATCATTCATCGCCACAGTTCTGGATCATTCATCAACCCAGTTCTGGATCATTCATCGCCACAGTTCTGGATCATTCATCAACCCAATTCTGGATCATTCATCAACCCAGTTCTGGATCATTCATCGCCACAGTTCTGGATCATTCATCAACCCAGTTCTGGATCATTCATCGCCACAGTTCTGGATCATTCATCAACCCAATTCTGGATCATTCATCAACCCAGTTCTGGATCATTCATCGCCACAGTTCTGGATCATTCATCAACCCAGTTCTGGATCATTCATCAACCTAGTTCTGGATCATTCATCAACCCAATTCTGGATCATTCATCAACCCAGTTCTGGATCATTCATCGCCACAGTTCTGGATCATTCATCAACCCAATTCTGGATCATTCATCAACCCAGTTCTGGATCATTCATCAACCTAGTTGTGGCAAACAAACGTTATCATTCACCAGTGATGCCCACTTTATAGAGTTGTCTGAACATCTGGTACGTAATCTCCCAGTCCGATGGTCCTGAGAGATACACAGTGAATAACAATAACGAGTTCAAATAACACAGCTATATACACTTAGTACCAGTATTTTTTATTTAATTTTTTGTATTTAACCTTTATTTAACTAGGCAAGTCAGTTGAGAAAAAAATATTATTTACAATGACGGCCTAAACCGGCCAAATTATGTGCTGCCTTATGGGACTCCCAATCACGGCCGGTTGTGATACAGTCTGGATTCAAACCAGGTTGTCTGTAGTGACACCTCTAGCACTGAGATGCAGTGTCTTAGACCTTGTTCTTTAGTTTTTCATGCATCTCCCTGGCTGCATTATGTATATTGTATAGTTTATTGTGTTTCTTTGTTGCAATAAAAAGTAACATAGCTTCCTGTGTGAGGAACATGTGACTTTCTAAGAAGGAACTGTGGTGGGTGACATGTATGTCATGTCATGGAAGTATTGAATGATAATGGGTTCCTGAATCTTGCAAAACTGAATTGTCTGCGATCTGCACACAGCTATTTCCCAGCATTTGGCCTATCCTTGTGACTCTGGTCTAATGACTAAAAACATGAGACCAGTCACTAAGCCTATGTATCACCTGGGACTCAATGTGCGACTTGAAGTCACAGACACCAATAAAAAAATGGGATATATGTTGAAAACACAGAGTCAAAGATAGCTAAATTTTGAGGCTAACTAATGAGGCTAACTTATGAGGCTAACTTATGAGGCTAACTAATGAGGCTAACTTATGAGTGTCTTCAAATACCTTGGGTTAGGACCAAAGTTCTACAGAGATATAAAACTAACGTAGTCATTTTATGCACTAGGCTACAAGATAAGGAGGCTATTGTAGGCTACAACTATTCAAAAGATAAAAAGCATTTGCTGTCAGATCTGAAGTATGTAGTGCTGGTATCCACTACATACATGACTGAGGATGTAGTGGTGGTATCCCAACCCTAAACATGACTGAGGATGTAGTGCTGGTATCCCATCCCTAAACATGACTGAGGATGTAGTGCTGGTATCCCATCCCTAAACATGACCTTTACCTCCAGACCTTTACCTCCAGATCCAGACCCTTATTCCTTTACCTCCAGACCTTTACCTCCAGATCCAGACCCTTATTCCTTTACCTCCAGACCTTTACCTCCAGATCCAGACCCTTATTCCTTTACCTCCAGACCTTTACCTCCAGATCCAGACCCTTATTCCTTTACCTCCAGACCTTTACCTCCAGACCTTTACCAAATACAAATACTTATTGAGTCATTTCTTATCAGTTTTTCAGGCAAACCACTACCATTGCAAAAGATCTAGAGCATGCTTCTTGTAAGGCCGTAATTGTAAATAAAAATGTGTTCTTAACTGACTTGCCTGGTTAAATAAAGGTTAAATTAAAATTTAAATTTAAATTTGAAGAGATAATATTTTTTCTGAAACAAATGAATGAGAGGTCAAATGCAGTCATTAATTTAATGACTGTATTCCCACTTAGACCAAGTCCTGTTTTCCAAGGGAGTCCTGCCCACAATCATACAAATTCACAATATTTACAATTCCAACGCAATAAAAACACAAAACATTTACAAACAATTTAAGATAAGTAACTTACAAAACACGATCATGAAAAACCAACTCATTCCTCCGTAAAAAAGTAATCAACCATCTGAACTGCACTAGCGGCACCAAAACATCTAACTTTAGAGAGTTGTGGAGATCATTCTACAAGTAAGTTCCAAAAATATTAAACGCAGATCTATCTAACTCAGTGGAGACTGGTCTTTCTAACTCAGTGGAGACAGAAGGGATCTCTCGAGTTAGACATCCGTGTGATCAGGTCTGATGACTTATATGTCTGTAATTTTAAAAATGAAGTAAGATATGGAGGAAGCTTGCACAAGGGGGCTTTACAAACAAAAAGAGAGCAGTGCATTCATTTACAACATTTAAGAGAGCGACAGAGTACTTTCTGATACAGAATGCAGTGATTTGTACTGAACCTATCGCCCGTAATAAAGCGTAATGTGCTGTGATAAACTGTGTCCAATGGCTTCAGTACAGTGGTTGCTGCATTCATATGGACGATATCACCATAGTCTAAAGCCGGAATGAATGTCAACTGAAACGAAAGGCATGACTATTCCTCTAAAGGAAGCCCATTTGAATTCTTCACTTCTTAACTAAGTCATCAATATGCTTTTTGGAAGATAGCTTTTCGTCAATCCAGATTCCCAGATATTTATAACTGTGGACACGATCAATTTGGGCACCATCCAATGTACAGTATATATGCATAAATCATCAGATACATTTATAATGAATGATCTCTGCCCAAATTGAACCAACCAGTAGTGGATTCAAATACTATTTGAAATGCTTGTAGCGTTTGCTCTGTTCTGCCTGGACTGGAGTGACAGATGCGCAGGGTTTGCACTCCTGGTGACTATTCTATTGGTTCCATGGTGCCAGGCAAGCTCAGTCAAGCCCATATGAAATACTTGAAACGATTTCAAATAGTGTTTGAAGCCAGGTCTGGAACCGAAGCAATTTCCCTGCAAGAACACAAATTGACTAAATCCTTTAAAAACTACAGACATTTTAACTTCCATTCGATGCACTCGCCTTGTGTTGTTATACCATTAATCAAGAGATTATATGTGACTTAGTGGAGCCAACTCAAACAGGGATCCAGAGAGGAAAACCTAGTAAGATTTACTGCAGGGTATTATTATACAGACAATGGTCTACATTGCAAATGGCGCCATATTCCCTTTATAGTGCAGTACTTTTGATCAGGGCCATAGGTGCAGTCTCCAAATCTATCTGTGTTGAAAAATGGAGACCAGACCATGACAGGAGAATGGAGACTGCAGAATACAGATTTAAGTTGTGCGAATGGACATCACACACAAATCACAGTATCAAACAATTACTCCGATCAGAATTGGTTCAGTGTCCTCCGAGTGTGAAGTGTTCTCCTAACCTTTACAGAGGGCGTCAAAGTAGAATTATTGTATTGCATTGACAGGCACCAGCGGCCTTTCAATCACCTGCGGGCACGAGATGCGCTTTTGAGATCAAAGCACAGAGACACTTGTAGCCACGTGTGCACCCTTGAAGAGATACAGACATTGAAGCAGCAGGAAGCCTGAACTTTTTAAGGATCGGACCCTTTTTTTCAATTTTCGCCTAAAATGACATACCCACATCTAACTGCCCGTAGCTCAGGACCTGAAGCAAGGATATGCATATTCTTAATACCATTTGAAAGTAAACACTTTGAAGTTTGTGGAAATGTGAAATTAATGTAGGAGAATATAACACAATAGATCTGGTAAAAGATAATTACCAGATCTATCTAAAAGATAATCATCTTTGAAATGCAAGAGAAAGGACATAATATTACTTAGGAGTCCAGAAGTAATTTAGATTTTGGCCACTAGATGGCAGCAGTGTACGTGCAAAGTTTATAATGATCCAATGAACCATTGCATTACTGTTCAAAATGTTGTATCAAGTCTGCCCAAATGTGCCTATTGATTTATTGATACATTTTCAAGTACATAACTGTGCACTCTCCTCAAACAATACCATGGCATTCTTTCACTGTAATAGCTACTGTAAACTGGACAGTGCAGTTAGATTAACAATAAATTAAGCTTTATGCCCATATAAGATATGTCTATGTCCTGAGAAATGTTCTTGTTACTTACAGCGTCATTCTAATCACATTAGCGCACGTTTGCTCAACCGTCCCGAGGGCGGGACACGATCCTGTAGAGGATAGCCAACTCAAGTCCTTTCCACCGGCACTTGTGAATAACCGCAAATGTCTGACCGTTATGATATGGGGGCAAGGTCAGGTTAGGACATAGACAGACACACTGTCCAGGCAAACACATGGTACCCTACATTCTCTACCATTCTCTGTATGGAAATAATAATGAAGAAGCCAATAGGCCGAGGGTACCCTACATTCTCTACCATTCTCTGTATGGAAATAATAATGAAGAAGCCAATAGGCAGAGGGTAGCCTTCATTCTCTATCATTCTCTGTATGGAAATAATAATGAAGAAGCCAATAGGCAGAGGGTAGCCTTCATTCTCTATCATTCTCCGTAAATAAATTATAATTATAATAATATAGAACACATTTCCAAAGTGACTTTTTGCATCATACACCAATTTTCAGTCACCTTTTTGGCCCTTTTGGACCTTTTAAGGCTAAGTTCTAACGATAAACCCGGTAAACCGGGCCCATGTTGGTGTGATTTTCGATCGCTACTGCCTTACTTAGACCTTTCTCAGAAGTACTGTCCCTTAGATCCATAAAGTGGCTAGAATTTTCAACATCAGTAGTATTGAAGGTGCTCTGTGAGTATATTGTGTAACGGTTCCGAAAGTTGTGAACTTGGGAGAAGAGTGAGAGGGAATATGTTAGACTGTCTGTCCTACCCTGTCTGTTCGTTGTGTCAACTCAAATCAAATCCTGTGTAAATGTTGTGTGTTTTTGTGTGTCCTGTGTGTGTGTATGCTGTGTGTGTCCTATGCTTGTGTGTGTGTCCTGTTAAGATGCATTATAATCAGTCATTACCGACACAGTGTGTTTACAGTGATTGGGCAGTGGTGGAGGAAGCCTCTGAGTTTAACTACAGTGACGTTACTCAGCTCAGACAGGATTTAGAGGAGCAGACTTAACAACCTGTGTTTGTGTGTTCTGTATGAGCTTGTGTGTGTGTGTGTTGTTTGTGTTTCAGTCAGACTAAAAACAAGGATTGTGCAGACAGACAGTGAGCGTGACGTCATTGAGCAACAGCAAGTAGCCGTGCTCAGATGAATATAAACAGCAGGAAACACACAATTACAGTATTACCTTTTTGACTACAACTAAAGCATGTTATTCACTTTATGACTACAACTAAAGCATGTTATTACCTTTATGACTACAACTAAAGCATGTTATTACCTTTATGACTACAACTAAAGCATGTTATTACCTTTGTGACTACAACTAAAGCATGTTATTACCTTTATGACTACAACTAAAGCATGTTATTACCTTTATGACTACAACTAAAGCATGTTATTACCTTCATGACTACAACTAAAGCATGTTATTACCTTTATGACTACAACTAAAGCATGTTATTACCTTTATGACGTCACCTAAAGCATGTTATTCACTTTATGACTACAACTAAAGCATGTTATTCACTTTATGACTACAACTAAAGCATGTTATTCACTTTATGACTACAACTAAAGCATGTTATTACCTTCATGACTACAACTAAAGCATGTTATTACCTTTATGACTACAACTAAAGCATGTTATTACCTTTGTGACTACAACTAAAGCATGTTATTACCTTTATGACTACAACTAAAGCATGTTATTACCTTTATGACTACAACTAAAGCATGTTATTACCTTTATGACTACAACTAAAGCATGTGGTCCTGACCCATAGTATAGAACACTGTAATGTAACTGTGTTATAAGGGACCTCAACAGTGTATGTACATGACAACACCACTATAGGCCTGTCATTAAACTGTGGTCTACTGAAACCTTAAGCTGTGGTCTATTTGAGTTCCTGCAGAGATTTGTTGACAAACAGATGGGCGGGTAGATGGATGGACAGGCAGGAAGACGGACAGATGAACAGACGGATGGAAGGACGGACTAATACAGACAGACAGAGACAGGGTGCTCAGTCCTCTGTCCCATGCGGAGAGAGAGAGAGAGAGAGAGAGAGAGAGAGAGAGAGAGAGAGAGAGAGAGAGAGAGAGAGAGAGAGAGAGAGAGAGAGAAGAGAGAGACAGAGAGAGAGGGGAGAGAGAGAGAGAGAGAGAGAGAGAGAGAGAGAGAGCGAGAGAGAAAGAGAGAGAGAGAGAGAGAGAGAGAGAGAGAGAGAGATAGATAGATAGATAGATAGATAGATAGATAGATAGATAGATAGATAGATAGATAGATAGATAGATAGATAGATAGATAGATAGATAGATAGATAGATAGATAGATAGATAGATAGATAGATAGATAGATAGATAGATAGAGATTGAAAGAGAGAGAAAGAAAAAGAGAGGGAAAGAACTTTGTCTCTTTTTAAACCAGAGGAGAATGATCACATTGCAACCCCCACTAAGCTCTACATATGAATAATGCCTCACATTACAGTCAAACACCCCCCACACACACACACAAAAAACGCACACAGATACATGCTCACCTGTAGTATTTGTGTCCAGAAGATGGCAGTCATGCGCAGTGAAAAGTACTGCTGTTTGTAGACTGGGTACTGCTGTTCTTCTCTCCCTCTGTCTCTCTGTTTCTCTGTCTCTCTGTCCGATCTCTCTCTCTCTCTCTCTCTCTCTCTCTCTCTCTCTCTCTCTCTCTCTCTCTCTCTCTCTCTCTCTCTCTCTCTCTCCCTATCTCACCCTCTCCCTATTTTGCCCTCTCTCTCTCTCTGTCCGATGTCTCTCTCTCAATTCAATTCAATTTAAGGACTTTATTGGCGTGGGAAACTCTCTCTCTCTCTTTCTCTCTCTCTCTCTCTCTCTCTCTTTTTACCTCTTTTTCCTGCTCTCTCTCTCTCTCTCTCTCTCTCTCTCTCTCTCAATTCAATTCAGTAGACTTTATTGACATGGCAAGTTAAATGATTTACATTATCAAAGTATGTGGTGGTAATAGCAGTAGAAGTAGTAGTAGTAGAAATGGTATTACCATTACCAGCAACTACAATAACAATATTTATGAGAATAATAATACATTAAAGCAACAGTCTCAACCTGACTGAGAAGCCAATATTATTGACATTACATTGCATTTTTCACTGGTTGGCAGGAGTATTTGAGTATTTGTCACAGTGTAATAGGAACTACAGCTCTTTCTCTACCTCTCCCCTGGAGCAGAGTGAGTACAGCCTGTCCTCTCTGGGCAGCCAGGTTTGCCTGTGACGACCAGTCTCTATAGCCAGACTGTGCTCACTGAGTCTGTAACTAGTCAGTGTTTTCCTCCGTTTTCTATCAGTCACAGTGGTCAGATAGTCTGCAACCATGTACTGTCTGTTTAGAGACAAATAGCATTGAAGTTTACTATTATTTCTTTTTGGTGCTGTCCTGAGGCTCTATGGGATTGGTTTGGGTTGGTGCACTTAGAACCAGGTGGTTGAAGGGACTCTTCTCTTGTTTCACCCCATACTTCGCTGCCATGTAGAGCAATATCAGCAACAAGCAAGAAGAGCATTCTATGCCATTAAAAATAGCATGGCATAGAATGCTCATCTTGCTTGTTGCTGATATTTAGTCCTAGATACGTGTTGTTTTTTATGTGTTCTAATAGAACTTTGTCCAAATAGAATTGATGTATATCTGGGATTCTTATTTCTGGATTATATTTGTTTGTTTGTTGGTTAACTGTCAGAGCCCAGGTCTAACAGAACCTGTGCAGATAATCTAGGTGCTGCTGCAGCCCCTCCTTAGGTGTCACGAGAGGGTGCATAGGGAGACCAAGACGCAGCGCAGGGATAGTAGTTCGACATTTTAATATTACTATGTATAACAAAACAAAATTGACGAACTACTAAACAAAACCAAACACGAATTACAAACGTCACGTTAAAACAAAGCACGATATTTAAACGTAACCAAAAGCACACTTACTGTCACTGTGACTTGCGAAATATACATATAACGATAACGACCCACAAACCCAGTGTGAAACATACAAACCTATGTAGGATCCCTAATTAGATACGATGCACTACAGCTGCCTCTAATTAGGGA
>CM042389.1:7959301-7971801 GCA_023634145.1 Thymallus thymallus
AAAGGTAGACGATTTCTTACCTTGACACTTACCTCTCACTGAAACCAGGGGCCCACTGAGAGGTGTGTGTGTGTGTGTGTGTGTGTGTGTGTGTGTGTGTGCGTGCGTGCGTGCGTGCGTGCGTGCGTGTGTGTGTGTGTGTGTGTGTGTGTGTGTGTGTGCATTTGATACACTACCACCTCTGAGTCACTGACGGCCTTCAGGGGAGTCAAAGGTGATTAATGACTGCAGCTGATTATGAGGTGAGGAAAAACGAGCACATGATGGATGAATGTGTGTGTGTGTGTGTGTGTGTGTGCGTGACTGATGAATGGTCGATCCAGCTCGCTAGTATATTCATTTCAAGGTCTTCTCTCTCACCCACAGGATTTCTTAGCACCCTTAGTCTCCTGGGTCACGGACTACCTGACCGGTAGGCCACAATTTGTGCGACTACAGAGCTGTGTGTCAGAACGGGCAGTTAGCAACACAGGGGCCCCCCAGGGAACGGTCCTGTCCCCCTTCCTGTTCCCCCTCTACACCTCGGACTTCAGATATAACTCTGAAACATGCCACCTACAGAAGTTCTCGGATGACTCCGCAATTGTAGGGTGCATCAGGGGTGGGCAGGAGGAGGAGTACAGGAGCACAATCAGTGACTTTGTGTTGTGGTGTGAGCAGAACCACCTTCAGCTCAACATCAGCAAAACAAAGGAGATGGTGGTGGACTTCAGGAGAACCAAGGCACAACTGACTGCAGTCCCTATACAGGGGATGGATGTGGAAATGGTTGGGTCATACAAGTTCCTGGGAGTCCATATGGACAACAGGCTGGAATGGGCCGGTAACACCGGGGCCCTGTACAAAAAGGGCCAGAGCCGACTCTACTTTCTGAGGAGGCTCAGGTCCTTCAACGTGTGCAGTAAACTACTGCATACCTTCTACCAGTCTGTGGTAGAAGGTATGCAGTGGTGTGGTGTGCTGGGGAACAAACATTAAAGCCGGTGATGCTTCTCGGGTAAATAAGCTGATCAGGAAGGCTAGCTCTGTCCTGGGGATGAGCCTTGACACTCTAGAGGAGGTGGCGGAGAGACGGATCCTGGCCAAACTGCTGGCCCAACCTCTGCACGCCATGGTTATGACGCAGAGGAGCACCTTCAGTCACAGACTGATCCCACCACGGTGTGCCAGAGAGCGCTACAGGAGGTCCTTCCTGCCGGCGGCTATTAGCCTATATAATGTCTCACCGGGGTGCCGTGCCGTCGGCAACATAGATCTGGAACTGTTGGGGTGCTAGGACCTAGTTTAACAATTATGCATCCATCCGTGAGTAACTCTGGTCCGTCATCACTCAT
Organism: Thymallus thymallus; assembly: GCA_023634145.1. Taxonomy (NCBI): domain Eukaryota; kingdom Metazoa; phylum Chordata; class Actinopteri; order Salmoniformes; family Salmonidae; genus Thymallus; species Thymallus thymallus. The sequence continues at coordinate 7,960,636 of CM042389.1, forward strand.
TCACTCAGGACCTATTTATTCATTCAGGTCTGTATATACATACTCCTGTACAGTTGTTTATCATATCACGTGCAATATTGCTAGTAATTCTTGGACCTAACTTACGTAGGCATTCACTCAGGAATGCATATTAGTATCCTGTCAGTTGCACCTTATCTCATTGCTTTTAGTATATCGAATGTGCAATACGTGCAGTTGTCTGTAATTAAACCCTGCGCACTAAGGACTGTATTTTAAGGGAATTACTATTATTACCCCAAATTATATCATACACACATTTAGCTATTTAAGTATCTCTTCATGTCATTTACCTGTACAGTTTGTGTAACCATGCAAGTATTCACTTATCTGTAAATATAACTGTATATTTACCTGTACAGCTAATTTAACCATGCAAAATATTCACTTACCTGTTCATTTAGCCAGTCTGTCTATTAAGTAAACTATTATTACCCTCGCTCATATCATATGCATTTTTAGCTACTGAAGTATTTCTCTGCCATCGACCTGTATAGTATAGTTAACCATCCAACATCCACCAATGTATAGTGTACATATTCAGCCAACCACCCCTACTATGCAATGTCTTTTTATAGCTTTTTTTTTTGCACTCCAGATATCTTGTATTTCTATGCTTTTTCATACTGCCGCTCCATGTATCATGTACCGTGTATCTGTCTTTTGTGTACTTTCATTGTGGCATTTTGCACCTGCCCTGTGTTTTGTTGTTGTAGCTGCTTGACAAAGAAATTTCCCCCTCAGAGATAAATAAAGTACCTATCTATTTAACAGTATTTGAACCCAGGTCTGCTTGTAACTAACAGTTTAAATGCATTGATCCAGGGGCAATGAAGAATGTCTTTATAGCTCGATATCTTTCTAACTGAGTCCAGTCACCTCTGGCCAGCATAGTTATGTGAGGGGAGTGAGGGCTTCGCCTAGGACTACAGCTGGTGTGTGTGTGTGTGTGCATGGTTGCCTTTCTAGCTTGTATGTGTGCGTGTGATTACCTGTTTGTGTGTGTGTGTGTGTGTGTGTGTGTGTGTGTGTGTGTGTGTGTGTGTGTGTGTGTGTGTGTGTGTGTGTGTGTGTGTGTGTGTGTGTGTGTGTGTGTGTGTGTGTGTGTGTGTGTTATCAGTTGGAGCTAGAGGAAACAGGGAGTAATGCTGGAGGCAGCTAGCTGGGCCTGTAATCAGGGTGATCCCTCTGCAAACTCATTAGGTCCTGAAATACACCACTACACACACACACACTAAGACATACACAGTACATCATATATACTGTAAACTGTAAAAACACAACAAATATTACGGATGGCATACAGGTCCTAGACATGACTGTAGTATTCCCTGAGACAGAGCCAGTAGCAAGTCTTCAGGTCCTAGACAGGACTGTAGTATTCCCTGAGACAGAGCCAGTAGCAAGTCTTCAGGTCCTAGACAGGACTGTAGTATTCCCTGAGACAGAGCCAGTAGCAAGTCTTCAGGTCCTAGACAGGACTGTAGTATTCCCTGAGACAGAGCCAGTAGCAAGTCTTCAGGTCCTAGACAGGACTGTAGTATTCCCTGTAGCCTGGAGAACCACTGAGTCTTTCTATCCAACAATCAACATGTTGCCCTCCCTCAGGGCACAGGACCTCCAAAGCTACCATGGTTCACACACACCCACACCCACACCCACACACACACACACACACACACACACACACACACACACACACACACACACACACACACACACACACACACACACACACACACACACACACACACACACACACACACACACACACACACACACACAGGCAGGCAGGGTGGGAGAGGAAGAAGTGTATAGGAGAGAAGGGGAGGCAGGAATGTTAATCCCCTTAGTGTGTCTCAGCTCCAGTATGATTAAACTAGTTTAATATCAGCCGTGACCAGACACACAGGTCACACGTGATTAAACTAGTTTAATATCAGCCGTGACCAGACTCACAGGTCACACGTGATTAAACTAGTTTAATATCAGCCGTGACCAGACACACATGTCACACTGCAGGGAGAACGAGAGGATAGAGAGCAGGGATATCGTCAGTGGTTAGTTAACTATCGCATCTCTGTAACCTGTAATGTGTTGTTCTGACAGGGCCCTGATCTGCTGTTTTGACAGGGGCCGAATCTGTATATGTGCCAAATATTTGTATCATACTGGAGCTGGGGTTTAATGTGGTCAAAGCTCAGTGCTCTTGAATGTGAGACAAACACCTGTAAAAAGCTAAATAAATTAACTGAATTTAACTGAGCCCCATCCTTCAGCTTCATAGCAGACCAAGGCTGTTCATTGAAAAACCTATTTATATGTCTTTTAATCTAAATGACCGTGTTAGAAACGTTTTCTAGTTCTTCATTGAGAACCTTCACCGATGTGTGGCCACCTTGATGTCGCCTATAAATGATATGGCTTTGACACTGCTGGCCTAAGACACCAGACACCAGACACCAGACACCAGGTTTCAGGATGCTGACTGTTCTCTCAGAGCGTGTTGTTGTGTAAATGTGTTTATATTTATTCTGGCTGGAAGAGAAGTCTGTAAATGTCTATTTATAGGTGTTTAAATTGAACTGCTGAGAAGGAGCTGGCTGTGAACTGATGGACAGTTAGGTGTTAGTTGGAGAGTGTGTGGCTGTTTGTGCTTGTTCCAGAAGTTTGTATGCGAGTCGGTCGGGTATGTGAAAGTCTTGAGTCTTGTGAAATTAGTTTGTCAAAGGAAGCAGTAGATTTGTTGACACGTCCCTGTACACACAAGCCTGCTAGAGGCTTCAGAGGGATGGAGAGGGAAGGTTATGTAGGCCTGGATCGCAGAGGCGCCAGGACACAGGACTAACTGAAGGAGGTCCAACTCCACTCATCAGGACCCTGCCTAGCCAGATTATAGCCCAATCACATATTCTCTGTTACTTGTTAAATTCCAATAGACATACAGCACAGAGAATGTTGAGGAGCAGGTTTATTTAGAAAGGCTTGGCTGTAGCCTGGTCCCAGATCAGTTTGTGCTCTTGCCAACTCCATTGCTGTCAAGTATTTGGCATGATAGTACTAACAGACTGGGACTCAGGTTGTGGTTGTAGGGCATCTACATGAGGCTGTGTCAACTTATTAAGGGCACTATAAAAAAAAAAGTATACTTTGACATACATAGCAGTCTAGGTCTTCTGACTGAATAAATGCAAATACTATAAAAGGAACAGCAAGTACTTTCTGCTAGAAAGGCTGGTGAATCTATCTTAATACAGCATGTGTAGATGTTTGTTTTGAGTTTAGATGTTAGATCCTATTCAACAGAGACAGGATGAGATAATTTGACATGTTAGATCCTATTCAACAGAGACAGGATGAGATAATTTGACATGTTAGATCCTATTCAACAGAGACAGGATGAGATCATTTGACATGTTAGATCCTATTCAACAGAGACAGGATGAGATCATTTGACATGTTAGATCCTATTCAACAGAGACAGGATGAGATCATTTGACATGTTAGATCCTATTCAACAGAGACAGGATGAGATCATTTGAAATGTTAGATCCTATTCAACAGAGACAGGATGAGATCATTTGAAATGTTAGATCCTATTCAACAGAGACAGGATGAGATCATTTGAAATGTTAGATCCTATTCAACAGAGACAGGATGAGATCATTTGAAATGTTAGATCCTATTCAACAGAGACAGGATGAGATCATTTGAAATGTTAGATCCTATTCAACAGAGACAGGATGAGATCATTTGAAATGTTAGATCCTATTCAACAGAGACAGGATGAGATCATTTGAAATGTTAGATCCTATTCAACAGAGACAGGATGAGATCATTTGAAATGTTAGATCCTATTCAACAGAGACAGGATGAGATCATTTGAAATGTTAGATCCTATTCAACAGAGACATTATGACATAATATGACATGATGCGATGCAAACATCACTAGGCTACTCTATAGTCCATCTCTTACAGATGTAGTATCTTAATTTGAGCCAGCAACAGGAAATGTGAATTGTTATATGGATTATAATGAATGGAGATTTTTGTAGGGGTTGATACATTTTTTGTAAGGGAAAATCAAGTCTGAAACTTCTAAATGGAAATTAAAAACTGCAGAATACTTTTTTAACATCAAATGCACTTCAATATTAACATTTCTTCTGTAACAGGGTGATCAAAATAAGATCCTACATCTGTATGTCTCCTCTGATGTTCTTTGTTTATTGATATCACATTATATCATACAGTGAACCCTTACAAAATAACATGTGATTATTATTATTATTATTTTATTCATATGAGTCAGACTATGTTGCTTGAAGGAATGGGCCAAAACTTTCAAATGGAAAAAAGGCAGCGAAAGCAAAGGCCAGTGTAACATAACCAAAGATAGGGAAAATTACAGGAAAAATGGAGCCATTTACAATAATAATTTTTTTACTTCAATTGTTTTTTTTTTGTCTCCATTTACAATACATTTGTTCTCGCATTTCAAAATTATTTCCTTGGAATAATTTCTTTTGGTATCAATACTTTTGAGTTTATGTTTTGTTTTCAATATCATTCTTTTGTTTGCAATACTAAGAATGTTATTCACGACTTCAGAAGTTTTGCTTGATATTAATGACAAAAGTAGTAACTCCCTCACTAGAGGATTGTACCATAATAACATTCAGTAAAAAGCTGAGGGATGGGCTTTGACAAATATAACCACTCTCAAATCCATAGACTACACTATAGATGACTGATCAGCCATGATATCAAAATTATAGTTTTAACCATGTTTTTAGGCTATACAGTGGTTGTTTTAATTTACTCTGTTTACAAACATTGGAGGTAAACAAGCTTATATTTTGGGTTCTGATGGGGTACGACAGTTGAACTAAGCTCATGAGGCATTTCTACTATATTCTTCAAAACAATGGGTACATACATATATTTATAAGTCCAGAAACTGATGTAGCAACTACGGATCACCCTTTAACAGGCAGTGACCTCCATACAGCAGAACCATTTTAACTTGATCCATTAACCTGTCCCCCAAAAAATGTATTCTGTCCACTGTTCCGTGAATGTCCGGCAAAATAGTTCCCTTGTCCTGAATTTGGGTATTTTAGATGTGGTCACCCTAACTCCACCGGTGGAAACATTGCTACTGCAACATGTTAACGCCAAATTTTCACCTGTGAGTATATTATATCATTATTTCAGGTGGATTTTTTTTTTTTTTTACATGTGAACCTGCTAATTAGATTTACACGTGATTGTTTTTCACTTGTGAAACTGTATATCCAATTTTCACATGTGAAAGCTTATAACTTGTGAAGACGAAAATGTCAAATGTGAAAATCCAATTCAGATGTGAGGTGAAAACGTTTACCTTCTCACATGTGAAAAGGTGGTGTTAACATATCAACTCAACATTTTAAACGTGAAAATGTGTTTTCACACGTGAAATTTAAGCTTAACGTGAAAACGGCAATTTGACATGTGAAACTGCAAATTTGCCACATGTTTTTTTGTAAGGGAATAGAAGACGAGAGTGTGAAGTGTTTGCTTGCTTGCACATTACACGGTAAAACCAAGGTGAACATGTAGTTTCATGTGCTGTACCTAATGTGGCTGCGGACATGGCAAGCAGCTCTAGATATGGATATGGATGACCGTGTACAGAATGTCTATCTTTTACATCATAAACAATTTAAAACGCACACCCTTACAAAGCAAAACATAAAAATAAAATTACATGTTTTTTGTAAGGGCAATCACACACATGCGAGTGATGCAGAGCCATATGTCTCTCAATCTATAGCTATGGAGAGATAATATACAAACCTGTTGATTATAAAAGTCTTTGTTGCCCATGTGTGTGATGTCAGGATGGTGGGAGTGTATCTTTGTGGTGACTCTAAGCAGGTGATATTAAAAATAAATGTATGCATATCCGGTCCGGATGGGAAATCCCCAGGTCTATTTCGGAAAGGTTTCCAACTTTTTTGTATTTTTGGCCCCGTGAAGGCTTCTAATAGGAATAACAAAGAACCACAAGACATCCAGCAGTGTGGTGCGGGGCTGGTAGGGAGTCATCCATTAGTGTGAGGCGGGGCTGGTAGGGAGTCATCCAGCAGTGTAAGGAAGGGCTGGCCAGTTGGGTGGAGAGGGAGCCATCCAGCAGTGTGGGGAGGGCTGGCCAGTTGGGTGGAGAGGGAGTCATCCAGCAGTGGATAAGGATTAACATGGCTGGGAGATGAGAATGTTTAGGTGATGCTGTCAGTTCCAGGAACAGAGAGCAGCCTTACTGTCAGATCCCAGCATACTGACCCCCTTCTGGAGCTAAGCTGGGTGAGTCAGGGTGTGCTGGAACAGAGGGATGAGGAATGGAAAGATGGAGTGATGGAGGGATGGAGAGAGGCAGTTGGGCGGAAGAGACTTGAAGGATCCCTTGTTTCCCATGTAAGGTCTGGCACAGACCAGTACTAAAGTTATCATAGACAGTTTCCTTTAGTCTGTGGGTGCGTGCATGCGTGTGTCTGTGTCACGATGTGGGTGTGGGAGAGACCAAGACGCAGCGCAGGGATTATAGTTCGACATTGTTTTAATATACTATGTACATAAATGAAAGGATACTCTGTTTATAACAAAACAACGAAGGACGAACTAACGAGCACAAGCAAACACGAAGCACAAAACGTCACGTTCACAAAAACAACCACGAACTGAATTGACGTAACGAAAAGGCACACTTGACTCTCACCGTGACTTGCGACATATATTCGACATATACCGATAACAACCCACACCACGTGAAGGACAGACTCAACATATATTGGATCCCTAATTAGAGACAACGGGTAGCAGCTGCCTCTAATTAGAGATCCACCCAAACCCACAAAGAAACAGAAAAGAACGACACTGTCAGACTCTGACCAAGCAACATAGAGAAGCCTATTGCTTCTCTATGGCCAGAGCCTGACAGTCTGCCAGCTAATGGATGGTCCCATTTTATGTGCAGGCGTTGACAGTGGTTCTCAAACTGTGGGGTGTGCGCTCCTGGGGTCGGTAGTGCATCATCAGTTCCTCTTGTCATGTTAGTCATTGCATACCTTAGACAGCTACAGTATTTATAATTTGTCAGAAATGTCCAGCTCAACTAGCCCATGTCAGCTAATGTTTTCTAGCTAGGTTTCTTTTAGCCAATAGATTTTGTAGTAATGTTCGAGTCACTCAAATATCACATGGATGAACATTAGACTGTAAAATGTATAGAATTGCAAGAAAATTTGCTTTGAAATGACAACCTCTACTCTCTCCTGATACGCTCGTTCTCTGCCTGCCTCTGATCACTCACACGCTCACATGGACACAGATGCCTTTCCTGAAGTGGTTCATAATGGTTGAGCCAGAGCAGTACCAAATGGCACAACTGTAACAAGAACCCCACTGTCTGTGTGTCTGTCTGTCTATCTGTGTGTGTGTGTGTGTGTGTGTGTGTGTGTGTGTGTGTGTGTGTGTGTGTGTGTGTGTGTGTGTGTGTGTGTGTGTGTGTGTGTGTGTGTGTGTGTGTGTGTCTGTCTGTCTATCTGTGTGTGTGTGTGTGTGTGTGTGTGTGTGTGTGTGTGTGTGTGTGTGTGTGTCTGTCTGTATGCAGGGTTGTATTCCAGTGTCCCTTCCCTCTCTGTGTGACTGAGCTCACCACATTATTATTTTTAAATTAATAGCTTTTCACGTTAAGTTTAAAAAATATATATATATTTGTTTCCCCTTTTTCTTCCCAATTTTGTGATATCCAATTGGTAGTTCCAGTCTTGTCCCATAGCTGCAACTCCCGTACGGACTCGGGAGAGGCGAAGGTCGAGAGCCGTGCATCCTCCGAAACACAACCCCGCCAAGCCTCACTGCTTCTTGACCCAATGCATGCTTAACCCGGAAGCCAGCCACACCAATGTGTTGGAGGAAACACCGTACACCTGGCGACCGTGGCAGTGTGCATGCGGCAGCCCACCACAGGAGTCACTAGAGCGCGGTGGGAAAAGGACATCCCGGCCGGCCAAACCCTCCCAAAACCCGGACGACGCTGGGCCAATTGTGCGTCGCCTCATGGGTCTCCCGGTCACGGCCGGCTGAGACACAGCCCAGTATCGAACCAGGATCTGTAGTAACGCAGCTAGCACTGCGATGCAACTACATTTTAGCCATTTAGCAGACGCTCTTATTCAGTGCGACTTACTGGAGCAATTAGGGTTAAGTGCCTTGCTCAAGGGCACATCGTCAGATTTTTCACCTAGTAACCTTTCGGTTACTGACCCAACGCTATAAAAATATCACTGTATATCAATCTTCCTGATTGTTTGTTTTTAAGTTATTTACCAATCAAAGCCTCACCACCCATCTACAGTAGCTGTATCCTCTCTCATATGAAGCACTGGAACATAAATATGACACAACACCGGGCAACACAGAACACACTGGAACACTGTTACTACTGAAACACATGAGCTCCATGTCAGGATGTTCAGAATGTTCTAAGAACACTTTGACCACTGTTTCATCTGAGAGGGAGACCAAACTAGTCCTGTCACTCTCCTCCTAGCTTTTAAACTCTGTCACTTCCTCTTGTGCTCTACTTACCTCACCAACTTCCTGCTTTGAGTGTCACTACAACTAATCCTGAGATGTGCACTGGAATGACTTCATGTGAATTATACATGTTTTCAGCTGGAGATGTCGTCATGCGAAGATTAAATGTGTTGACAACTATCAATTCATAGAATGTATTTGCATAGGTTAAACATGCTATCAAATCAATTGACCAAGTAGACATAAATCACTACTATTTGTTTTAAAACAGCCATAAAATCAAGTTTTTGGTGTGGTGTATTCATGTATCTCAATAAACTATAACCTAAATGCATTATTTCCTATTCACATTTACAATTGCCCACCCTGACATACCAAGCTAGAATGGGCCCTGTGTCTCAACCAATAGCCAACGTAGGCTAAATATCCAAATCAAATCAAATCAAAATGTATTTGTCACATACAGCAACTTCCAGAGAGGGTCAGGCTCCTTGGACTTTAGCCATTTAGCAGACGCTCTGGTCAAGAGCAGAGAGGGGCAGAGGGGTGTGGGGAGTTTTATGAACATCAATTCACACAGTGAATTATATATTTTTTTTCAACGTTCTGATAGGCCAAAGTGGTCAAGCCTCCGACAGGCCTCCGCAGTGCAAACATGTGCCTAAAAGGCACTGCATGGTCAATCTTCATTTCACAATTTTGCCCACAACCAGAGAGAACCACTAGGCTGCTATACATGTTTATTTGTTTGTCATCTATAGTTTTCATGGAATTTATTGGCAATTAAATGTAATTTATTTCGAATTTATCAGAATTTATATGCCAGGAATAGTTTTGCCAGATTTGTGTATGCTCTGGCAGCACTACACCCCTGGCGTTGTGCCTCGTATTGCGGGACTCTGAAACCACTGTGAATTGAGCAACATTAAGCTTACCAATCAACCTACTAGGTGTAGCCTATGTGTCATATTGCACTGTATAGCCTTACCTGTGGATTGTGGATCAATGAACTGCGGTAGGATCTGGCAATAAGAGTTGCGACTCTAATATTTATGTAAATCTTCACAGTTGTGTTCTGTGGGTGTCACTGAGTAGACTGATCCTTCATTTCATTGGTCCACAATCCATAGGTAAGGCTTTACAATGAAATATAAGTATGCCCCCAATGCAATTATGAAGTCTAATACATTCACAGTGCCATTTCATATCATATAATTTAGCTAAAAAATATATAAATAATCGGTCCACCCGGTATAGGTAAGGCTCCCTGTGAGAATTAAGCATTGTTCTCTTTTATGTCAGTTCTTGGCAATATTCTGGGAATGTTCCAAATATAATAATTAGAGACATTACCATAAATTAGCTTTAAATTCCGTTCTCAGAACATTAAAATAACAAGAAAACTTTAGTAATGTTCATAAACGTTCTAAGAATGTTGTTTAAAAACATACATCTTCCGTTCTCAGCATCATCAAAACTCTCTCTATCCTCTATCTTGTTAAGTGTGTTCAGGTGTGTTGGCCGTACCCACTAATTGGCCACACCTGATCTGAATGAGTGATTGTTTCCTTTGAAATGGGGTCTGTCTGACTAAAATGAACAGCTTTGTATGAGTAAAAAAACAAGGCCTGCTAGCTCCATCCTTCTGGCGCAGTGGACTAATTCTAGAGATAGAGAACAGAAGATTATAGGTTAGAATCTAACTGATGCCATGCCACAATAATAATTAAAAAAAAGGTATGCCTAAGCAAATGAATTTGTCCTAATGTATCTGTGCTCGGAGTTCAAAAAATTAACCCAAAATAAGATAGCAGTGTTATTAAAAATCTTAATAAGGAAGTCATTCATAAACCTCCAAATAACCTTTACATTTTGTTTCGATTATTAAGAAAACATTCAATAGTAACCATAACACAACTTTCACAACATTTAGAGAATATTCTTTGAATGATATTTAATTACCTTCAAATACCCTATATTTTCTGTTCTCAGAACGTTAATAAATTCTCCCAGGAAAACTTTCAGGGAACCTGATTAAAACGTTCTCAGAACCTCCCTCCAGCAACCTAAAAATGTACATTACCAGAACAGGCAAAATATTCACTTTGGTTCTCAGAACATTTAACAAACCTTCAGTTTTACCGGCCATGGAACTTGTGGCTTCAGTCCCAAAACTAACGTGAAACCAAAAACACACCACAACTTCCCAAGGAACCAAATGTGATCGCTTGGTAATTTTCAGTTGACGGTCATGTCTTCTGATCACGCACATACACACACACACAGAAATCCTCCCCACCGACACACACACCACCCCCAAAACGCACCAAACCCCAGGGAAGTTGGGGAACAATCCCAGTGGTGGTCACAGAGTAATCAGCAGTGGAAAATTAATAAATAACGTAAAGAGTGGAAGGCCTGATGTCTTCAGAGGCCAGGGAGCATCTGTTGAGTCAATCAGTCCTGCTGGTCCTCTACAGAACAAACATGTCAGACAGGAGATTTACACCGGCATGGAAACACACATACGAGCAAACACACACACACACACACACACACACAC
>CM042389.1:7979301-7984301 GCA_023634145.1 Thymallus thymallus
TATTTCTATAAATCCTGGTTGGAAGATTCCTGGAATAAGAAGGACATTTGTGAATCCTCCGATCAGTATTTCTGGAAAACCTGGGATTATTGGGAAAGTTAAAATAATTTTGCAACCTCTGTGTTTTCAGAAAATACCTGATTGAGTCATGATTATGAGCAGAACATTCAAATGAGATGTCTGTGGGGTTCCTTGGTGCCATCAGAATGGCTAACTGTCTTCCTATATCCACTCTGGACAGACATGGAGCTTGTCTGTTTCACTGTCTCCTGAACTCAAACTTATCCACTCTGGACAGACATGGAGCTTGTCTGTTTCACTGTCTCCTGAACTCACAAACTTATCCACTCTTGACAGACATGGAGCTTGTCTGTTTCAGTGTCTCCTGAACTCACAAACTTATCCACTCTGGACAGACATGGAGCTTGTCTGTTTCACTGTCTCCTGAACTCACAAACTTATCCACTCTTGACAGACATGGAGCTTGTCTGTTTCAGTGTCTCCTGAACTCACAAACTTATCCACTCTGGACAGACATGGAGCTTGTCAAACTTATCCACTCTGGACAGACATGGAGCTTGTCAAACGTATCCACTCTGGACAGACATGGAGCTTGTCAAACTTATCCACTCTGGACAGACATGGAGCTTGTCAAACTTATCCACTCTGGACAGACATGGAGCTTGTCAAACTTATCCACTCTGGACAGACATGGAGCTTGTCTGTTTCACTGTCTCCTGAACTCACAAACTTTTACTCTAATTTTACACATACTGTATAGTGAATTTTCTTTTGCATCTTTGGTAACACTTTATTTTAAGGTGTCCTTGTTACAGTGTACTTACACTTGTAGTTACACTGTAACAAGTGGTGTAACTACTCATAACAATCACTGTTATACTGTAACAACGTAATGTAACTAGTAGTGTTACAGTTTGTAATTACACATGTATAACAACTAAATCTTGTTACCATGCTTGTTACAACTATTGTAACTGAATGTACTAACTCATTGTTACACATGCTTAAAAAAAAAAAGAGGCACATTTTTTTCCATCAATATGTACTAATGATAATAACCGTAATATTTGTATAATGTTAATGAATCAAATTATGATGATAAAGTGAAATACTAAATTCTTGAATTCAGTAGACATGTGCCTCTTTGGTAACAAGTGTTATTTTTTTAAGCATGTGTAACAATGAGTTAGTACATTCAGTTACAATAGTTGTAACAAGCATGGTAACAAGATTTTGTTGTTATACATGTGTAATTACAAACTGTAACACTACTACTTACATTACGTTGTTACAGTGTAACAGTGATTGTTATGAGTAGTTACACCACTTGTTACAGTGTAACTACAAGTGTAAGTACACTGTAACAAGGACACCTTAAAATAAAGTGTTCCTCTGCTATCGTCATAATGATACATTGATTGCTGTAAAATATACATGTCATTGTTTTATTTATAGGATATAAGAATTGAATAGTGTCTTGGAGGATTCTGTCACATGGTGTGTGATAAACGCTGAGCCCAATATGGTGAGCCAGAAACAAACATCTGTAATTAACCATCTCAAAAACATGAAATAAAATGAGTAGAAAAATATCAGTGAGCGATCTATTAGACATTCAGGGATTCTTTGGGGCTCTCAGGGAAGGTATAACAGACAGAGACGGTTGTATTGTAGGGTATGGGCTAGGTAGTGGGGGGGGGGACTTGGGTGAGAGACTGGGGGAGACTTGGGAGAGAGACTGGGGGAGACTTGGTAGAGACTGAGGGAGACTTGGGCGAGACTGAGGGATAGATAGATAGATGGGAAGTAGCCTGAGTGCCAGTCTGTTTGTGCTGTCATGCCCAGCTCCCTATGTGTCATTGTAATTTTGGCTTGAACAGCAATGGAGTTGGGAAGAGCACAAACAGATCTGGCACCAGCCTAGATGGGAAGGCTTATTTTATACTAATAGGATATACAGTAAGTGGCATTTGCAAGAAATTAAGGATACATCTCCACGGTGTCACTGGAAAACAGTATGATAGGTAGGAAACTGTAAGGATAGAGGGGAGAGGGGGAGACAACTGACTGGAAGGACAGAGAGGAGAGGGGGGAGACAACTGACTGGAAGGATAGAGAGGAGAGGGGGAGACAACTGACTGGAAGGATAGAGAGGAGAGGGGGAGACAACTGACTGGAAGGACAGAGAGGAGAGGGGGAGACAACTGACTGGGAGGATAGAGAGGAGAGGGGGAGACAACTGGGGAAGCCTGGGAGTAGGTTTTTGTGATAGTTGTATCAGGTCACTGGAAGACAGTATGATAGGTGGGACACTGCTGACTCTTCATGTACTTGATGGCGAACTTCAACTCTGTGCTCTTCTTCTCCCATTTGTGGATGGACATGAGCAGCAGCTGCTGGTCCACCTTCCGGCCCATGATGAGGAAGTTACTGCCAAGGTTGTCCAGCTGAGCACAGGGGCAGTTGGCTCCATTCTTTATGTACAGCGTCAGCTTCTTCAAGTCCTTTTTACGCAAGACACCCATCTTGAGGACCTTCTTCTTCTTCTGGGCGGCGATGAGTTTACGGTCGCCATTCTCTTTCTTTACTTCTTTGATCTTCATCTTGATAGCTAGGGGGGAGGGAGAGAGAGGAAGGAGAGAGTGAGCAAGGAGAGAAGAGGAGAGAGAGGGAGGGAGGGAGGGAGGGAGGGAGGGAGGGAGGGAGGGAGGGAGGGAGGGAGGGAGGGAGGGAGGGGAAAGTGATTAAGAGAGAGAGAGAGATGGAGAGGGAGGAGAGAAAGATTGAGATGAGAAATTGGATCAGTGACTTGAATCTTTATTTCAGATGAACATCCTGACGGCAGTTTTGACTTTAAGATAAACAGTATATTTAACTTGTTTGAATGTATGGCACAGTAAACAAAGACAACTTAAATCCAAGCTCAAAACAAAAACAAAACCTAGAAAAACATGCAATCCACATCCCTTTAGCCAATCGAATCAGCCCATTATTGGACTTGATCAATCAAAAACAATACGAAAGCTAATCAGGTGTTTTGTGTTGTGACCTGACCATTGCTTTGACGGCACAGCAACACACACACACACACACACACACACACACACACACACACACACACACACACACACACGCACGCACGCACGCACGCACACACACATATACACATACACGTGTGTATTTCAGAGAGGAATTCTCCATGTAAGCACAGCCTAACATGTTGAGGATGAAGGACCAACGTTGGTATGGGTGAACCCCCTGGTTAATGCCATGTTACTTCTGTCCTCCTTGTCTGCTGTTATATAATGTTTCATACACACAGACACACACAGGGTCTTAGTATGTTTCATACACACAGATACACACAGGGTCTTAGTATGTTTCATACACACAGACACACACAGGGTCTTAGTATGTTTCATACACACAGACACATACAGGGTCTTAGTATGTTTCATACACACAGATACACACAGGGTCTTAGTATGTTTCATACACATAGACACACACAGGGTCTTAGTATGTTTCATACACATAGACACACACAGGGTCTTAGTATGTTTCATACACACAGATACACACAGGGTCTTAGTATGTTTCATACACACAGACACATACAGGGTCTTAGTATGTTTCATACACACAGATACACACAGGGTCTTAGTATGTTTCATACACACAGACACATACAGGGTCTTAGTATGCTTCATACACACAGACACACACAGAGTCTGTTCGGGGGTCTGGGTCCCACCAGCCAGGATTTGACCTGAGACTAAATAAGTAAAGTAACAGAAATTAACATGGGAATTGAAAGAGTTTATCTGACAGTTTTCAGTAAGGAAACAGCAGTTTGGATGACTAGGTGGACCTAGTACACACACACACACACACACACACACACACACACACACACACACACACACACACACACACACACACACACACACACACACATTGATCAAAGCTCTAAAAGGAGTCAGCTGTAGGTGAAAGGATTTGCCCTGCCCTGTGTGCCCACCCAGAGACATGTCATAAGTAATGTTCTGGGAGAGAATGGAAATGAAAGGAGAGAGAAAGAGGGGGACAGACAGACAGAGGCCAATAAAGAGAGGGAGGGAGAGACAGAGGAGGAGAAAGAGACAGACGGAGAGCAAGAGCGCGAGAGAGAGAGAGAGACAGAGAGACAGACAGAGAGAGACAGAGAGAGAGAGAGAGAGAGAGAGAGAGAGAGAGAGAGAGAGAGAGAGAGAGAGAGAGAGAGAGACAGAGAGAGACAGAGAGAGAGAGCCTGTCATTTTGAGCAGAAACAGCACTTCCTGGGGCGAGAGCACGTCAGCCTAACTAACATGCAGGTGTTGGGTGTACAGGACCACACCAAACAGGTTACACCCAGCAGGTCCACAGCCAGGTCTCTGCTTTGCTTGGTCAGCAGCTTCCTGCCATTGTGACTGACTGGATATACAGCTGCCCACCAGGTAACAACCTGACGTAACATCAAATCAACACCCAATGTTGGTTGATTGACAAGAAATGTGAATTCTACTTGGAATCAGCCAACCCTCGAAATCCTGTCATTGATTTGCGGTTGAAATTTAGGTTAAAATAACATAATCGTTCTCATTCAATGCCATGGTAATCCACTGAGCTAATGTCTATGCAGTCATTTTTACAGAGCTACGTAGCACTAGCAAACAAGTCTCAGGCAAGTATAAGGATATGCATCTCATAGATCTTCAGATTATATATTCATGCCAAGTAATTTATAATTAGGTACAAATTATTTGAAATGTTGAGGCATTACCAGAAGTTGACACCAAGTGTGAAAATCTGATATCATTACCAGAAGTTGACACCAAGTGTGAAAATCTGATATCATTAACAGAAGTTCATTTTGCTGTCATTTCTATATTTGCATCATTCTCAGTCAAACAATCCACGTCTCTAAAATGTTTACCTCTGGATTCATCTCTGGATTT
>CM042389.1:7989301-7991801 GCA_023634145.1 Thymallus thymallus
ACAGGCTGAATAAGACGTAACAGCCTTCAAGTGAATCATTACAAACAGGCTGAGCAGAGAGGGAGAAAGAGAAAAACAAACAGAACAGAGCAAACTAGAATGCTATTTGGCCCTAAACAGAGAGAACACAGTGGCAGAATACCTGACCACTGTGACTGACCCAAACTTAAGGAAAGCTTTGACTACTGTATGTACAGACCCAGTGAGCATAGCCTTGCTATTGAGAAAGGCTGCCGTAGGCAGACCTGGCTCTCAAGAGAAGACAGGCTATGTGCACACTGCCCACAAAATGAGGTGGAAACTGAGCTGCACTTCCTAACCTCCTGCCAAATGTATGACCATATTAGAGACACATATTTCCCTCAGATTACACAGATCTACAAAGAATTCGAAAACAAACCCAATTTTGATAAACTACTGGGTGAAATACCAGTGTTCCATCACAGCAGCAAGATTTGTGACCTGTTGCCACAAGAAAAGGGCAACAAGTGAAGAACAAACACCATTTGCTTTGGCAATGTTAACATACACTACCGTTCAAAAGTTTGGGGTCACTTAGAAATGTCCTTGTTTTTTAAAGAAAAGCTATGTTATTGCTTCTTTAATCAGCACAACAGTTTTCAGCTGTGCTAACATAATTGCAAAAGGGTTTTCTAATGATCAATTAGCCTTTTCAAATTATAAACTTGGATTAGCTAACACAACGTGCCATTTGAACACAGGAGTGACGGTTTCTGATAATGGGCCTCTGTACTATCTACTAGATATTCCATAAAATATCTGCCGTTTCCAGCTACAATAGTCATTTACAACATTAACAATGTCTACACTATATTTCTGATCAAATTGAGGTTATTTTAATGGCTTTTATTTAAAAAACAAGGACATTTCTCAGTGACCCCAAACTTTTGAACGGTAGTGTGTTTCCCATGCCAATAAAGCCCTTGAATTGAATTGAAAGAGAGAGATAGAGAGAGAGAGAGAGAGAGAGAGAGAGAGAGAGAGAGAGAGAGGGTTTGAGAAAGAGAGATAGAGAGCTAGAGAGAGAGGAGGAGGGAGGGAGGGCCAAAGAGAGAGAAAGAGAGAAAGGGAGAGAGATAGTAGTCTTTCCACCATGAGAGTTCCCATGCATTAACACTGTGAGGCCTGCTAGACAGAGAGGGTCAGGGCTTTAATTGTGTGGTGCTGACAATAAGACAAGAGCTGGACACACACACACATACACACACACACACACACACACACACACACACACACACCCACACACACACACACACACACACACACACACACTGAGGGTTTTTGTGTGACTAAGGGGTTCACCTCAATGCGACCCAGTGCAGTGAGGCACCCAGTGCAGTGAGGCACGTTGAACTCTGACCCCTGTCATTATCAGGCCAGACGGCTAGTTAGGACCAGGTGATAACCTTTTAACCCTGAGAGGAGAATGGGCTGGGAGCCGGCCCTCTCTCTAGCTCTCTCTACCCCACTCTCAATTCAATTCAATTCAAAGGGCTCTCTCTCCGTCTCTCTCTCTCTCTCTTTCTCTCTCTCTCTCTCTCTCTCTCTTTCTCTCTCTCTCTCTCTCTCTCTTTATTTATATCGCTATGAGTACATACTTATGTGCATATATATCCCTACCCTGTAGTCAGACTGGATAGGGGTCATATATATCCCTCCCCTGTAGTCATATTGGATAGGGGTCATATATATCCCTACCCTGTAGTCATACTGGATAGGGGTCATATATATCCCTACCCTGTAGTCATATTGGATAAGGGTCATATATATTCCTACCCTGTAGTCATATTGGATAGGGGTCATATATATCCCTCCCCTGTAGTCATACTGGATAGGGGTCATATATATCCCTACCCTGTAGTCATATTGGATAAGGGTCATATATATCCCTACCCTGTAGTCATATTTGATAAGGGTCATATATATCCCTACCCTATAGTCATACTGGATAGGGGTCATATAAATACAGCAGCCGTTCCACTGTCATAGCCAGGTCCCAGATCTGTTTGTCTTGTATAGCCAAGTCCCAAGGTTGCAGTCTGGCCAGTGACCATAGTAGTTGGTAGGACAGCATAAACTGATCTGGGACCAGGCTATCACTGTCAGGTCACCACTAACACAATGACCACTAGTCATATTGCTGGGTTGAGGTTAAAAGGAAAAGCTGATCCAACGCTCTCTGCACAGAACACTGGCCATGCTTTTGGAGAATATGATTTCTGTTCTGTATTGTAGAGGACACATACACGTACACGTAGACGTAAACACACACACACACACACACACACACACACACACACACACACACACACACACACACACACACACACACACACACACACACACACACACACACACACACACACACACACACACACACACACACACACACACACACACACACACACACACACCACACACACACACAAATGCATACACACTGTAGGTATAGGATTCCCACAGATGTGAGAAGCGTGTT
>CM042389.1:7994301-8064301 GCA_023634145.1 Thymallus thymallus
TCAGAGTCCAATGGTTGTCATGGCACCTTGAGGTAGCCTAGGCAGAGAGCTCTGTAAATATTGTACATATTTTACTGTTATTAAGTGTTTTTCATTAACTTTTTTTATCAACTATTTTTGTTTTAGATAACTTGTTGATAGACGAACTGAAATATCTGGTAATGACCTATGGAATTGTAGGACTGATTATAGCAAGTTCATATTTGGCTTGGCTAGCTTGCTAGATTTGAACGATGCAGCAACACCAAATCAACAGCATGGTCTTTTGAGCATCCAGACCCAATTTCTAGATGGAAGTGGACTGCGGTGTGAGGGGATGCAGAGGCTCACTTCGTCGGGGATGTTTCTGGGCCACTGCTGAGGTGTGGTGGTCTTACAGGTACTTTTACAGTATCCGAATCATCACCCAGGTGGGTGTCACATTTTAGTCGAGGACGATCCAGCCTAACTAAAGAGGAGGAGCTGTGACTATTGAAGATGACGTGCCCGCTGAAGAGCTACGTGGCCAGTCTGTCTGACATCTCTACCTCCCTGTCTGTCTGATGTCTCAACCTCCCTGTCTGTCTGATGTCTCTACCTCCCTGTCTGTCTGATGTCTCAACCCCCCTGTCTGTCTGATGTCTCTACCTCCCTGTCTGTCTGATGTCTCAACCTCCCTGTCTGTCTGATGTCTCTACCTGTCTATCTGTACTATCTATGCTCCCTCTCTATCTGTACTATCTATGCTCCCTGTCTATCTGTACTATCTATGCTCCCTCTCTATCTGTACTATCTATGCTCCCTCTCTGTCTGTACTATCTATGCTCCCTCTATCTGTACTATCTATGCTCCCTCTCTATCTGTACTATCTATGCTCCCTGTGTATCTGTACTATCTATGCTCCCTCTATCTGTACTATCTATGCTCCCTCTCTATCTGTACTATCTATGCTCCCTCTATCTGTACTATCTATGCTCCCTCTCTATCTGTACTATCTATGCTCCCTGTCTATCTGTACTATCTATGCTCCCTCTATCTGTACTATCTATGCTCCCTCTATCTGTACTATCTATGCTCCCTGTCTATCTGTACTATCTATGCTCCCTCTCTATCTGTACTATCTATGCTCCCTCTCTATCTGTACTATCTATGCTCCCTGTCTATCTGTACTATCTATGCTCCCTCTCTATCTGTACTATCTATGCTCCCTCTCTATCTGTACTATCTATGCTCCCTCTATCTGTACTATCTATGCTCCCTCTCTGTCTGTACTATCTATGCTCCCTCTCTGTCTGTACTAACTATGCTCCCTCTCTATCTGTACTATCTATGCTCCCTCTCTATCTGTACTATCTATGCTTCCTGTCTATCTGTACTATCTATGCTCCCTCTCTATCTGTACTATCTATGCTCCCTCTCTATCTGTACTATCTATGCTCCCTCTATCTGTACTATCTATGCTCCCTCTCTGTCTGTACTATCTATGCTCCCTCTATCTGTACTATCTATGCTCCCTCTCTATCTGTACTATCTATGCTCCCTGTCTATCTGTACTATCTATGCTCCCTCTATCTGTACTATCTATGCTCCCTCTCTATCTGTACTATCTATGCTCCCTCTCTATCTGTACTATCTATGCTCCCTCTCTATCTGTACTATCTATGCTCCCTGTCTATCTGTACTATCTATGCTCCCTCTATCTGTATTATCTATGCTCCCTCAATCTGTACTATCTATGCTCCCTGTCTATCTGTACTATCTATGCTCCCTCTCTACCTGTACTATCTATGCTCCCTCTCTATCTGTACTATCTATGCTCCCTGTCTATCTGTACTATCTATGCTCCCTCTCTATCTGTACTATCTATGCTCCCTCTCTATCTGTACTATCTATGCTCCCTCTCTATCTGTACTATCTATGCTCCCTCTCTATCTGTACTATCTATGCTCCCTGTCTGTCTGTACTATATATGCTCCCTCCTCTCAAGATTCTTCCTTGTGATGTGTGATTTCACATTTTAGGCTTGGACTTCGCCACTTTATTGTAACTATTTGACCATGAACCAGTCCTTGAAATCAAATGTACTCTGCAGTATATACAGTCATTTGAATAGACATGGTTCTCCATAAAAAATATAAGTTTAGGTTCAAATCATTATGTCTGCTTTCCAAGGACCATGTGAAACAATGAGTTATGGGTCATGGCTCAGCGAAGTGAATATGTCGCATAGTTGATTCTATTCCCATAAAAACATAACATCCATTTTCACAATGGAATATTGTCTGCATCCAAAATGACTCCCTATTCACCAAATAGTGCACAGCTTTTGACCAAGACAATACTTACGGAATATGGTGTCATTTTGGACACATCAATGCTCTGCATGAGCTCAGTGTAACAGCTTCGAAGATACTCTGTCCTCCTACATCATCAGTGTACTGTACATGGGCGGCAGGTAGCCTAGCGGTTAGAGTGTTGGGACAGTATCCGAAAGGTCGCTGGTTTGAATACCCAAGGAGAAAAAGTGTGTCAGTGTGTCCTTGAGCAAGGCACTTAACCCTAATAACCCTACAGGGGCTGACCCTGTAGGTAGGCAGTCATTGTAAATAAGAATTTGTTCTTAACTGACTTGCCTAGTTAAATAAAGGTTAAACAAAATAAAAAATGGGTTTTCCCTGAAACGTTTGTCTGAATTAAATGTGTTTTCTTACATTAGAGTCGCTCATATTTCTCTTTCATTTGTCTTCGTTCAAAATTCATATATATTATCCATATATATATTTTTTGTAACGGTTCACTTTGTGATATAATGTGAAATCCATAAACAAAGAATATGGAGGAGACATACAGATGTAGGATATTTAAAACTTGTACTGTATTAGAGGTTTAAAAAGGCGTTGAGGTAAAAAGGCCCTTACGAAAAATGTATCAACCCATACAAAAATATCCATGAATTATAATCCAGATAAATATTCACATTTCCTGTTGCTGCAGGATTATTTCCCTGATAGATCCTATTTCTTTATCACTTTTAACATTTACTCTTTTAACATATACTCTTTTAACATATACTCTTTTAACATATACTCTTGACCCTCTTCTCACCCTCACATTGCCTTCCTGTCCTTCACAGACAAGTTTGTCTTAGTCTCTCTCTCGTCTGAGTCTCTCTCTTGTCTGAGTCTCTCTCTCGTCTGAGTCTCTCTCTCGTCTGAGTCTCTCTCTTGTCTGAGTCTCTCTCTTGTCTTAGTCTCTCTCTTGTCTGAGTCTCTCTCTTGTCTGAGTCTCTCTCTTGTCTTAGTCTCTCTCTTGTCTGAGTCTCTCTCTTGTCTTAGTCTCTCTCTTGTCTGAGTCTCTCTCTTGTCTGAGTCTCTCTCTTGTCTGAGTCTCTCTCTCGTCTGAGTCTCTCTCTCGTCTGAGTCTCTCTCGTCTGAGTCTCTGTCTTGTCTGAGTCTCTCTCGTCTGAGTCTCTCTCTTGTCTCTTCAGTCATTTTCTAGTTTGTGTTTTAAATAGAAGGTTCAGTCTGAAGTATAGAACCAGAAGGATTCTAGAATTACAGTACATAGACAGATTATATTTATATAGCCTGAGATGGTGCACTGTAGATTAAATCTTGGTTCCAACCTGGCTAGCAGAGTTACAAATATTAATAAAAAAATGAATGAATTGAACGTTCTCTTTCCCCTTCTAACTGAAACCGGAAGGAAACCAGTCTATTAGTTATTTCCATCTCTGTCCCTCTTTCTCCCTTTCTCCCCTTCTCTCTGTCACTCTCTCTGTCCCTCTCTCTGTCCCTCTCTCTGTCCCTCTCTCTGTCCCTCTGTCTGTCTCTCTCTCTCTGTCCCTCTCTCTGTCCCTCTCTCTGTGCCTCTCTCTGTCCCTCTCTCTCTGTCCCTCTCTCTGTCCCTCTCTCTGTCCCTCTCTCTCTGTCCCTCTGTCTGTCTCTCTCTCTCTGTCCCTCTCTCTGTCCCTCTCTCTGACCCTCTCTCCGACCCTCTCTGCCCCTCTCTCTGTCCATCTCTCTGTCCCTCTCTCTGTCCCTCTCTCTGTCCCTCTCTATATGACCCTTCTCTCTGCCCCTCTCTCTGTCCTTCTCTCTGCTCTTCTCTCTGACCCTCTCTCTGCCCTTCTCTCTGCCCCTCTCTGTCTGTCCTTCTCTCTGCTCTTCTCTCTGACCCTCTCTCTGACCCTCTCTCTGACCCTCTCTCTGTCCCTCTCTCTGTCCCTCTCTCTCTGTCCCTCTATCTGTCTCTCTCTCTCTCTCTCTGTCCCTCTCTCTGTCCCTCTCTCTGACCCTCTCTCCGACCCTCTCTGCCCCTCTCTCTGTCCATCTCTCTGTCCCTCTCTCTGTCCCTCTCTATCTGACCCTTCTCTCTGCCCCTCTCTCTGTCCTTCTCTCTGCTCTTCTCTCTGCTCTTCTCTCTGACCCTTCTCTCTGCCCCTCTCTCTGCCCCTCTCTGTCTGTCCTTCTCTCTGCTCTTCTCTCTGACCCTCTCTCTGTCCCTCTCTATCTGACCCTTCTCTCTGCCCCTCTCTCTGTCCTTCTCTCTGCTCTTCTCTCTGCTCTTCTCTCTGACCCTTCTCTCTGCCCCTCTCTCTGCCCCTCTCTGTCTGTCCTTCTCTCTGACCCTCTCTCTGACCCTCTCTCTGACCCTCTCTCTGACCCTCTCTCTGACCCTCTCTCTGACCTTCTCTCTGACCCTCTCTCTGACCCTCTCTCTGACCCTCTCTCTGACCCTCTCTCTGACCCTCTCTCTGACCCTCTCTCTGACCCTCTCTCTGACCTCTCTGACCCTCTCTCTGACCCTCTCTCTGACCCTCTCTCTGACCCTCTCTCTGCTCTTCTCTCTGACCCTCTCTCTGACCCTCTCTCTGACCCTCTCTCTGACCCTCTCTCTACCCCTCTCTCTGACCCTCTCTCTGACCCTCTCTCTGACCCTCTCTCTGACCCTCTCTCTGACCCTCTCTCTGACCCTCTCTCTGACCCTCTCTCTGACCCTCTCTCTGACCCTCTCTCTGACCTTCTCTCTGACCCTCTCTCTGACCCTCTCTCTGACCCTCTCTCTGACCCTCTCTCTGCTCTTCTCTCTGACCCTCTCTCTGACCCTCTCTCTGACCCTCTCTCTGACCCTCTCTCTACCCCTCTCTCTGACCCTCTCTCTGACCCTCTCTCTGACCCTCTCTCTGACCCTCTCTCTGGGTTTCTCTCTGACCCTCTCTCTGACCCTCTCTCTGACCCTCTCTCTACCCCTCTCGTTACCCCTCTTTCCCTAAACTCTCTTTCCTCTCTCTCTATCTCTTCCCTCTCGTCCCAGCTCTTTCATTCTCTCTCTAAAGCTCACTCTCTCACACCCCCTTATTTCTCTCCTTCTCCCCTTCATTCCCTCCCCTCTCTTTTTCTCTCCCCCAAATTTCCCCTCTTACACCCCCCATCTCTCTCACCCCCTCTCTCTCACCCCCATCTCTCTCACTCTCTCACCCCCTATCTCTCACCCCCATTTCTCTCATCCCCTCTCTCTCATCCCCTCTCTCTCATCCCCATTTCTCTCACCCCCATTTCTCTCTCTCTCTCTCTCTCTCTCTCTCTCTCGGTTGTTGCCATGCACACACACACACACACACACACACACACGCACACACACGCACACACACACACACACACACACACACACACACACACACACACACACACACACACACACACACACACACACACACACACACACACACACACACACACACACACACACACACACACACACACCAGAGGTCATATAGTAGTTTATTTGGAAAAAGTGTGTAATTGTTCTGTCCTGCACTGGAGACCTTGCTTCCCTCCACTCAGCCTGTCTCTCTATGCTTGACCTGGCTACTTTCTCACTAGAGTCATTGTCTGTCGTCAGCACAGCGCTGCTACCATATGATATTTAATGCCATGGTCTGTGTGGTACATTAGCAGACATATAGCTACTATTGATTTTTATATATTTTTTTGTCTTCTTTTTTTTTTATACCTGAGGATTTGTTTGGAAACACGTTAAAGTTTAGGTCTGTTTTCCCTGACCTAGATTAAACCTACTCCTGGAGTTAAAAGCATGCTGAATGCCGAATCTCTAAAAGTGTTATCTTGTCCAGGAATAGGCGTTGTGTCTGGGAAACCAGCCCTACGGGTTGATCTGAAAAGCTGAGGTCCCTGTAACTTTTATTTAATACACACTAGCAGTAGCACAGTCTGATAGTTGAACTGAAAATGTTTTCCTGGTCTACAGTAACTTTTATTTTAATAACTGCCATTGCAATTAGAATAAAATGTTGCAACATTTGACATGAAAATGTCCCCTTGGTCTTTCTTTTATGTCCAACTGTTTACTAGTATACGTTATATTGAACACATGGACATTTCACTGTGGTGGTCTATCTATTATTTCCAGCTCTCCCATACACTAGGAGAAAGATTGACTTGCCTAGAGCAAGCTGTGCTATGGCAACACAGCACATTCTGATATCTAACCTGGAACGCTCCCATCTTTTCTTCCCTCGATATATCTTATGGCAGTTGCATTGACTTAAAAGGTTTATATTTGTATCTATAACTCTCAAAATAGTTTGAGTGGTTTGTTCTTTCGTATCCTAAGGTTATACACACCAAGACCTAAAATTAAACGTACATCTTGTTCTAGAATATCTTCTGTTCAAAGCTCTTTAGCAGATTGAGTTGCCCTGCATGGGAGCTGGGGCTCTCTCATCTACAGCCAGTGTGGTGTGAAGGCACAAACCATATTCAACCTGACAGACAACTTAACTAGTTAAAGGGAAGGGACCATTATCATGCCATATCAAACAAGTTAGTATGCAGACCCTAAATAGGGTTGTGAATAAATGTGTGTGGAGTCTTACCTGGAGCCGGGGTGGCCTGGCTCCCAGCAAACTGTATGGGGATACACAGATCATTATCAATAGGAAACTTATCACAGGTCAACATCTCCGGCCAGGGGAATCCGTATGTCTCCATAACGGGAGCACAGCTGTCCCTCACGGCCTCACACAGCGAACGACACGGGTAGATGGGCCTGTCCAGACACACAGGGGCAAACAGGGAACACAGGAACACCTGTGTATCCGCATGGCACCGCTTGGCGAGGAGCGGCACCCAGCTACCCGCCTGCTGTTTGACCTCTGGCATGGTCTCATGGTCTAGCAGGTTGGGCAGGCGCATCTTATCGTAGCCCACGTTGTGGCAGAGGCGTAAATCGGCAGGGATGTCCACGCACTGCGGCTCCTTGGTGTAGAAGCGGCCGTTGTGGAAGTTGTCCGATTGCCAGCTGTAGTAGTCGTATTCGTCGGCGGCCGAGGCGGGGGAGGTGAGGAGGAGGAGGAGGAGGGACAGTGAGAGGGATAGTGCCATGGTGGAGAAGGGGTTAGTGAGTAGTGGTCCCCTCCGCTGCTGCCTGCTGTGGCTGTGGTTCTTTTGTCCCTGTGCCATGTTGCTCTGAGCTCTCGGAGGGAGAAAGAAAGGAGGTCCAACGTGACTCAGGGCTTCTGGAGGATAAAGGAAAACTCTTTGTGCTGAAGAAACAAACTGTAATCCTTTTTTCCTGTCCAAGAACAAGAGCAGAGACAGAAAACAAAAAGAAAAGTGTGTATTCCTGTCTTCTTTCAACAGAGAGCAAGTGAGTGTGTGTTAGTGTGTGTCCAGTCGTCTCCTCCCTGCGCTGGTAGAGCTGTGCCCCAGGTGGTCGTAAGAAGGGAGACAAGGGTCGAGGGTAAGACGAGGGTAAGACGAGGGGTGAGTGGAGGGTGAGTGCTTTGTGTGCCTCCTTTCCCTCTGTCTAACTCTCTGTCAAACTCTAACTCTATCTCTCTCTTGCTCTCTCCCAGCACTTCTCTGTATCTCACTCCACAGCTGTTTCTTCCTCTGTCTCTACCTCCACCTCTCTCCTGCTCTCTCTGTCTGTGTCTAGCAGTCTGTGTGGAGCAGCTAGAGTATATCAGCTAGTGGGATAGTTTCTCCCTGTATGCTGTCAGGCCCCCTAGCAGACTGCCTCCCACTGGCCCCACACAGCTCTACCTCAGCCAATCAGAGACCGGGGGAGGTCCTGATGGGGGAAAAGAGATCCCCCCCCCACCTCACCCTCTCTGGTAGACACTCCCTGAGGCAGAGAGAGGTAGGCTGAGAAGGAGAGAGAGAGAGAGTGAGAGAGAGAGAGAGTGCGAGGGAGAGAGAGAGAGAGAGAGAGAGAGAGAGAGAGAGAGGAACCCTTGAACCCCTAAAAGCCTGTTGTGTTGCTGGTATAATAAACAAAATTATAAAATATACCGATCACAAATTCAATTCCTCTGCAGTATCATCAATAGCAGACTCCAACATTTCTTCAGTGAAAACAAGGCGGCTTCTTACCTTTTGACTCCTTGTGGCATGAGGGTCTGCTATACAAATGGATGGAAATCGGTGTCGGGGGAAAAACACATGACATTATAAAATCAATGCACACAAACAAAAAATGTGCATTAAACACATAGGTTTCTTTCCTCAGGGCCGTGGGGTGACAGAGACACAGCTTGAATCGCACCCTCTTCAACATTTATATCAATTCATTGGCGAGGTCACTAGAACAGTCTGGAGCACCCGGCCTCACCCTACTGGACTCGGAAATCAAGTTGATGATCTGGTGCTTCTGTCACCAACCAAGGAGGGCCTACAGCAGCACCTAGATCTTCTGCACAGATTCTGTCAGACTTGGGCCCTGACAGTGAATCTCAGTAAGACAAAAATAATTGTGTTCCAAAAATGATCCAGTTGCCAGGACAACAAACACAAATTCTATCTCGACACCGTTGCCCTGGAAAACACAAATAATTATACCTAACTCGGCATAAACGTCCGCACCACTGGTAACTTCCACAAGGCTGTGAACGATCTAAGAGACAAGGCAAAAAGGACCTTATATGCCACCAAAAGGAACATAAAACAGGCAAAAAATACTTCAATCATTGCCCTCTATGGTTGTCAAGCCTGGGGTCCACTCACCAACCAAGAATTCACAAAATGGGACAAACACCAAATTGAGACTCTGCATGCAGAGTTCAGCAAAAATATACTTTGTGTACAACGCAAAACCCCAAACAATGCATGCAGAGCAGAATTAGGAATATACCCGCTAGTTATCAAAATCCAGAAAAGAGCTGTTAAATTCTACCACCACCTAAAAGGAAGTGATGTCCATACATTCCAGCACAAAGCCATCACCTACAGAGAGATAAACCTGGAGAAGAGTCCCCTAAGCAAGCTGGTCCTAACAGACAGACCCCACAGAGCACCAGGACAGCAACACAATTAGACCCAACCAAATCATGAGAAAATAAAAAGATAACTTTGGCACACTGGAAAAAATCTACCAAAAAAACTGAGCAAAATGGAATTCCCTAAGAGACAGAGAGTCAGAGAGAGAGAGGGGACGGCTTATAACGATGGCTGGAACGGAGCGAATGGAATGGTATCAAACATTATGTATTTGATACAAAACCACTCATTTCGCTCCAGCCGTTACCACGTGTCCGTCTTCCCCAATTAAGGTGCAACCAACTCAATGTAACGCACAAACCTTTCACTGCCACCACACTCTGTCTGTGTGTCTGTGTGTGTGTGGGTCCTGTGACTGAGTCAGGCAGGCTACAGCAGCTACAGGTGGCTAGGTCATTTGGTTACCCTCTGTGAGATATGCTAATGTCTTTGGTGGTGTTGAATAGAGGCGAGCTGTCTGTCTGTCTCTTTCCATCAGTAACACAACACAGAGAGGGGCCCAGCCATAGCATCAAAATGAATCCAATTCTCATTCAACGCTCATTCATCCGCATTCAAAGCACTCTGACTTGGTGAGTGGACTGGTGGCCACATCCATTCACATGGATGTATCATATGGATACTCACAATCAGGGGATTTCTCAGTGTTCCAAACATGCAACGGATTCTGTTCTATCACCATATTGGGTGGACAAAGAAAGTACTAATAGATTTCGGAGCTATTTCTCTCTAATTGGGGACGGGGGGGGGGGGGTTTGGGGGGGGTTAAACACACACATCATTCAGCCAAGTGACCATGCAGCTTTGCTAAAACCTCCCCACTACTGGAACCTATGGACGTATGTCACTGTCCAGAGATTCACATCAATGCCACAAGATAGCAGGGTTAGATATTGGGAATGTGTCAATTGATTTACTTGACTTACTCATTTTAGCTGCTAGTCAAGCAAAGGGCCCTCAATCAGACACATTTTTTGGTGGGTTTGTATGTTATTTGTCATGCTTAAGCTGGTGGAAACATAAACAACCTATCTACATTTCTCCCATTTCAGGGAGAGAAACCATGTGATCATGTGATGGTCATATCAATACGTGATGATCACAGGGGAAATTGACTAAGACTACAGTCACCATATTGCACAGTTCTCCCCACACCCCGAAACTATCAAATGGGTCTATCTAGATGTTTGCCCCTTTATTTGAGCAGGGAGTCCCGTTGAGACCAAGGCCTCTTTTCCAAGGGAGCCCTTCATGAACACAATTTATAAAAAAAAATTACAGCATTCAAACATACAATACTACAAGCAATTTAAGAAGCAAACACATTAATCAACAAAGAGGTCCTTCATTAACAACTTAAACTGCCCTGGAGGCACCAGAGCATCAAGGTGCAGAGAGCTCTGCAGATCATTCCATATAGGAGGCGTAAAATAACTGAATGCAGATGTACCTAATTCTGTAGAGATCAACTGGACCTCTAGTGTTAACCATCCCTGTGATCTGGTCCAGATCCCTGTGATCTGGTCTAGCGGCAGCTGCATTCATATAGACGATATCACCATAGTCTAAAGACAGAATGAATGTCGACTGAATGATGTTTTGTGCTATTTAACTACTGTACAGTAAAACTGATTAGATATGAAATAGACTGACACATATTGATAAAGTGTTGTGGATTATATCAACAATTGTATCAACCCTGTATGATTGTTGATGTTTGACAGATATTATACAGATATTATAATATAGCATTATTATTGTAGTATTGTCGGACTAGATTGTTAGACTATACACGGCTGGTACGGCACAGACTTGATGCAATGAGTTATCTCATGATTATGTCATAGTATTGAGGTAAAATTATGTTTATCACACTCCTTCGAGTAAGAGGTGAGAGTACAGACCTTTTTTTGTTAATATCTACGGTTTATTATCAGATCTCCAGGGATTATAACACATAGCACTCTTCTGCCGATAATGTTTGCTGTAGAAAATAGAGTTGAGCACGTTCCAGTCACCTAAACAGTCATTGAGCTCTATGAGGACAATTGATTGTGAACTGTGTATAATCAAATTATGAGTAATGATGACAAGCTATCGTCCACTGAAATAAAACCTTTTAGTCCAATTGAAAATATTTTGAAAGAAACATAGTTGGATACATGTATAGTATTTATCTGCACCTGCCTGGTTCAATCTTGTCGTGAATGATTTTGGATCTTCCCTGATCAGTGGAACTCAATTTTGCATCACATGAAAATAACACATGAAGAAATCACACAAATCACAAAAATCACATGTGAAATTTTCATGAGTTAGACACACGGTTTTAGGACACGTGTGACGTTTCACATGAATTTTTCACGTGTGAACAAATCACAATCCCCTTGACTTTTTCCACATTTTGATACGTTTATTCTAAAATGGATACAATTGTTTTTTTTCCCTCATCAATCTACACACAGTACCCCATAATGAGAAAGCAAAACCAGGTTTTTAGAAATATTTGCAAAAAAATATATTATATTTACATAAGTATTCAGTCCGGACTCTGGCTGGGCCTCTCAAGGACATTCAGGGACTTGTCCCAAAGTAGATTTGTTTAAGACTACCAAGAAACCCTCTGTGTGACCATGATTTAGCCCACTGCAGTAGAAGGTTAACCATTAGATCAAGCAGGCCAAACGACGTTTGAAATCACGTAACCATGAGCAACCACTACAGACTCATATCTGACACACTTTAACATGTGTATTTTCACATTTTAATGTCAACTAGGGTTGTTAAACGACTCAAACATTTTATTGAGTTTTGATGTGATTTTAATTACGATTCATCTTAAATTCATAATTTGCTCGTATTGAGCTGTAATTTATTTATTTTCATACAGAAAGCATTACAAGAATATTGAGGTCTTAATTTTGTCCAAAGTAACAGTAAGCAAAATCAGGTAAATTGATAAAGCACACTCAAGTTAACTTGTTGTGACATTGCATTGATGTATTTTGGATGTGTATATTTTTTTTCCTGTGTATTTATAACACTTTCAGAAAATGCAATTAAAATAAATGTGTGCACTAAAATGACCAAGAAGTAACATGGCTAATTTGAACACGTTAAACAGGACCTGGGCTTCTTCACTGTCCACCGTATGAAGAAGAGAGACGTGTGACTGCAGCAGTAACACTCCGAATGCATGGCTCAGAAATGACAAATAATAATTTCTAACACACTTTAATTATTATATTCAAGTTACTTTTTTACAAAATTGCATGACATGATTTGCAATTCCATATGTAGAAAGACAAATGGCTACTGCAACATGTTAAGCTTTTCACATTTGAAGAGAACAGTATTTCACCACCACATGTGAATCTGCAGATTTTCACAAGTGGAGTTTTCTTACATGATATAGTTTTTACTGTCACATACACCAGATAGGTGAAAGGTGTTGTTTTACAGGGTCAGCCATAGTGGTACGGCACCGCTGGAGCAAATTAGGGTTAAATGCCTTTCCCAAGAGCACACAAATTTTTCACCTTATCGGCTCGGGCATTTGAACCAGCGACCTTTCGCTTATTGGCCCAACAGTCTGTCCGCTAGGCTGCCTGCCACCCTATTTGAAACTGCAAATGTGATTTTTACATGTCATGTTTTTACCATGTGAACTTTAAATTCAATACGTGTGAATATATGTTTTCACGTGAAATGTAAGCTCAACATTTTCACATGTGAAACCGCAAATTTGACGTGTTTTTTTCATAAGGGTATTGCCTAGGCTTTAGCTCAGAGGTATAATGCAGTCTTGAGTTAAACAGAGGGTGGGAGAGAGGGAGGAGTAGTTGCTCTACTCCTCTCCTCTTCCACCCTTTCATTACTCCCTCTCTCCTCTTCCACACCTTCCTTCCTCCCTCCCTCTCTCCTCTTCCACCCTTTCCTTCCTCCCCTCCGTCTCTCCACTCCTCTGTCCAGATTGGCTCATTATACTGATTGAGAGAGGCCTCTGGATCTTTGAACCAGAGCTAATCAATATTAGGAGCCAATATTGTCGGTAATGATCAGGGGACTTTAGTCTCTACTGATAAGTTATGTAGATGGTGTCAGAAAACACAAACGTAGACGTGCTAGAATTCACTCTTACACACTCATGAACACACACAGAGACACACACAGAGACACACACACACACACACACACACACACACACACACACACACACACACACACACACACACACAGCACACAGACACACACACACACACACACACACACACAAACACACACACACAGACACACACACAAACACACATGCACACAAACACACACACACACACACACACACACACACACACACACACACACACACACACACACACACACACACACAAACACACACACACACACACACACACACACAGACACACAAACACACATGCACACAAACACACACACACACACACACACACACACACACACACACACACACACACACATAAACAAGAGAAATGTCAATGTGTTACAGCAGTCCTGACACAGGTAACTGCCAGAATAAAGGAAACACCAATATAAAGTGTCTTAATAGGGTGTTGGGTCATCACGAGCCAGAACAGCTTCAATAAGCTTCAGTGTCTGTGACTATTGGAGGGATGCAACACCATTCTTCCACAAGAAATTGCATCATTTGGTGTTTTGTTTATGGTGGTGGGAAACGTCTGTCTCAGGCTAAACTATGCTGACATGTGTATAAAATCAAGCACACGGCCATGCAATCTCCATAGACAAACATTGTATTGCCTTAATGACTTTCAACGTGGCACTGTCATAGGATGCAACCTTCAACTGTAAGCGCTGTTATTGTGAAGTGGAAACGTCTAGGAGCTACAATGGCTCAGCCGCGAAGTGGTAGGCCACACAAGCTCACAGAACGGGACCGCCGAGTGCTGAAGCGCGCAGCGCATAAAAATCGTCTGTCCTCGGTGGCAACACTCACTACCAAGTTCCAAACTGCCTCTGGAAGCAACGCCAACACAATAACTGTTTGTAGGGAGCTTCATTAAACGGTCTTCCATGGCCGAGCAGCCGCACACAAGCCTAAGATCACCATGTGCAACGCTAAGCGTTGGCTGGAGTGGTGTAAAGCTCGCCACCACCATTGGACAGTGGAAATGCGTTCTCTGGAGTGATGAATCACAGAGAAATCCGATGGACAAATCTGGTTTGGCGGATGCCAGGAGAACACTACATGGCCGAATGCATAGTGTCAACTGTAAAGTTTGGTGGAGGAGGAATAAGGGGCTGTTTTTCATGGTTTGGGCTAGGCCCCTTAGTTCCAGTGAAGGGAGGTCTTAACGCTACAGCATAAAATGACATTCAAGACAATTCTGTGCTTCCAATCTTGTGGCAACAGTTTCCTGTTTCAGCATGACAAATCCATAAAGAAAGGGTTTGTTGAGATCTGTGTGGAAGAACTTGACTGGCCTGCATAGAATCCTGACCTCAACCCCATCAAATATCTTTGGGATGAATTGGAACAGCGACTGCGAGCCAGGCCTAATCTCCCAACATCAGTGCCCGACCTCACTAATGCTCATGTGGCTGAATGGAAGCAAGTCCCCGCAGCAATGTTCCAACATCTAGTGGAAAGCCTTCCCAGAAGAGTGTAGGCTGTTATAGCAGCAAAGGGGGGACCAACTCCATATTAATGCCTATGATTTTGAAATGAGAGTTGTCCACATGGTTTTGGTCATGTAGTGTAGTTTTCATGCTCCTGAAACCATTCAGTGATCACTCGTGCCCTGTGGATGGGTTATTATCATCCTGGAAGATCCTTGATTCACCATAGGTTGAAGGTCATCACTCAGATTGGCTGTGTATTTATTGGCGTTTACCTTGCCCTCCAAGGGGTTGAGTGGACATAAACCATGCCAGAGAAATGGTTTAAAAACAATATAAACACCACTATGACTTTCCCATTGGCACATATCTAGGACCAGATTACTTTCCAGAAGCCCTTAGATTGACCATTAAGGGATACATGGAAACCTGACCTGACCTCAGGTCAGTTTGAAGCCTGTAATAGAACCCTAATTTACTCAAGTCTTTCTTTTATTTTGGCAGGTACCTGTATAGTGCAGTTACCTGTATAGTGCAGTTACCTGTGTAGTGCTGTTACCTGTATAGTGCAGTTACCTGTGTAGTGCTGTTACCTGTATAGTGCAGTTACCGGCATAGTTCAGTTACCGGTATTGTGCAGTTACCAATATAGTGCAGTTACCGGTATAGTGCAGTTACCTGTATAGTGCAGTTACCAGTATAGTGCAGTTACCGGTATAGTGAAGTTACCTGTATAGTGCAGTTACCAGTATAGTTCAGTTACCAATATAGTTCAGTTACCAATATAGTGCAGTTACCTGTATAGTGAAGTTACCTGTATATTGCAGTTACCAGTATAGTGCAGTTACCTGTATAGTGCAGTTACCAGTATAGTGCAGTTACCAGTATAGTGAAGTTACCTGTATAGTGCAGTTACCTGTATAGTGCAGTTACCGGTATAGTGCAGTTACCGGTATAGTGCAGTTACCGGTATAGTGCAGTTACCGGTATAGTGCATTAGGATTTGTGATTGTATGTTTCATTTCTAATCCAGCATCTCCGAAAAAGTCTTAGCTATGTCCTGTTCTTTTTCCACAACTCTGTCTCTCTCTGCTATTGGCCACTCAGTCACGTGTGCCAGAGTTTCCTGGTTTGTGATTGGAGGAAGGATTAAGATTAGGTCCAGGCCGCAATGAAAAGCCCAGAGGTTCAGCTTTGTTTGAAAAGACACACACACACACACACACACACACACACACACACACACACACACACACACACACACACACACACACACACACACACACACACACACACACACACACACACACACACACACACACACACACACACACACAGCCCCCAGCCTCCCACCTCAAACAGCTAGAATAGGGATTAGCTGGCAAAGCTTTCAAAACAAGAGTAACGGCTTTTTCACTAGTCTCACACTGCAAACCAATATTCAGCTCAAATATCCTTCTAAAACATGAAATATCTGTTTTGCACAACTTTTAGAAAGCTATATTGATGCAACATTGGGTGCTGTAGCCGTAAGAGCAATCCAATTCCCTGCACTCATAAACATCATCTATTTAATACATTTAAAGAGATTACTTTATCTAGTTAGAAACGTGCCAATTGGTCTATATAAAATAGTAGATCTATGAAAGTGTTGTGTTAAATCCTGCAGTAATCTGTGTATGGGATATCCAATCAACTATAAGAACTGTAAACTAGGACACTAGGCTTCCTAGAAACTCGTTTTTGTAGTCCGTTACCTCGAAACCTACTGGTAGAAACAGCAGGATAGTTTGGTACCTACTGGTAGAAACAGCAGGATAGGTTGGTACCTACTGGTAGAAACAGCAGGATAGGTTGGTACCTACTGGTAGAAACAGCAGGATAGTTTGGTACCTACTGGTAGAAACAGCAGGATAGTTCGGTACCTTTGTACCTACTGGTAGAAACAGCAGGATAGGTTGGTACCTACTGGTAGAAACAGCAGGATAGGTTGGTACCTACTGGTAGAAACAGCAGGATAGTTTGGTACCTACTGGTAGAACAGCAGGATGGTTCGGTACCTTTGTACCTACTGGTAGAAACAGCAGGATAGGTTGGTACCTACTGGTAGAAACAGCAGGATAGTTTGGTACCTACTGGTAGAAACAGCAGGATAGTTCGGTACCTTTGTACCTACTGGTAGAAACAGCAGGATAGGTTGGTACCTACTGGTAGAAACAGCAGGATAGTTTGGTACCTACTGGTAGAAACAGCAGGATAGTTCGGTACATTTGTACCTACTGGTAGAAACAGCAGGATAGGTTGGTACCTACTGGTAGAAACAGCAGGATAGGTTGGTACCTACTGGTAGAAACAGCAGGATAGTTTGATACCTACTGGTAGAAACAGCAGGATAGTTCAGTATATTGGTGCCTACTGGTAGAAACAGCAGGATAGGTTGGTACCTACCGGTAGAAACAGCAGGATAGGTTGGTACCTACTGGTAGAAACAGCAGGATAGTTTGGTACCTACTGGTAGAAACAGCAGGATAGTTTGGTACCTACTGGTAGAAACAGCAGTTATAGTTCAGTATCTTGGTACCTACTGGTAGAAACAGCAGGATAGGTTGGTACCTACTGGTAGAAACAGCAGGATAGGTTGGTACCTACTGGTAGAAACAGCAGGATAGTTTGGTACCTTAGTACATTTTAGTCATTTAGCAGACGCTCTTATCCAGAGAGACTTACAGTTAGTTAGTGCATACACGTCAATACTTTTTTCATACTGGTCCCCTGTGGGAATCAAACCCACAACCCTGGCATTGCAAGCACCATGCTCTACCATCTGGATACCCTGTTCAAGTTTGCCAACGACAGTGGTAGGCCTGATTACTGACAACGATGAGACAGCCTATAGGGAGGAGGACAGAGACCTGGCCGTGTGGTGCCATGATAACAACCTCTCCCTCAACGTGATCAAGACAAAGGAGATGATTGTGGACTACAGGAAAAGGAGGACCAAGCACTCCCCCGTTCTCATCGACGGGGCTGCAGTGGAGCAGATTGAGAGCTTCAAGTTTATTGGTGTCCACATCACCAACAAACTATCATGGTCCAAACACACCAAGACAGTCGTGAAGAGGGCACGACAAAGCTTATTACCCCTCAGGAGACTAAAAAGATTTGTCATGGGTCCTCAGATCCTCAAAACGTTCTACAGCTGCACCATCGAGAGCATCCTGACTGGTTGCATCACTGTCTGGTATGGCAACAGAATAGTTTGTTACCTTGGTACCTACTGGTAGAAACAACAGGATAGTTTGTTACCTAGGTACCTAATGGTAGAAATAAAAGGAATGTTGGTAGATTGGCCTACAGTTCCAGCCAGATGTATTGGCACCCTTGGCACCCTTGGCACCATTGCACTTTTCTTAAATAATTCCTTATTTCTTATAAAATAAGTTAAAATTGAATAAATAAAAAAAAGCTTTGGGTCTCCACACATTGTTATTGGACTTTCAAAATTGCAGAACCATTTTTGATTTTGGAAATTTAAGTTCACAATTTTAATTTAGAAAATATTTTTGCCCACTTTTCAGCTGGAACATGCTGCAATTCTGCAACGTTAGAGAGGTGCCTTCAGGGCAACTGCTGTTTTTCATTGGACTCTGGGATGATTTTGTTACGTCGGTCCACAGAACATTTCCCCCAGGATTTAGCAATTGTATTGTTTTTTTCTAATGAATTCATTGGGAATTATTTAAGCAATGGTGCCAATACATGGCCAGAACTGTAGCTGTGTGTCAAATATTATAGTCAAGGCCCACAGTTATGGAGTGAGAAGCAGGCTTGGTCGGAAGCAGTCCCCAGCAAACACAATGAAAAGATAGCGGGAGAAATGCACCTGGAGAATTAGAATATAATGAAGGTAACAAGCTACTTATTCACCTCACATACAGTACACAGTATGGGAGGCCCATGTTTACATCATACCCACAACTCTGATTTAAACAAAAGGCTTCAAACTGACCTCAGGTCAGGTTTACATGTCTCCCTTAATGATAAATCTAAAAAAGTAAGCTGATCCTAGATCTGTGCCAATGGGAAAGTCATAGTGACGTTTAAATAGTTTTTCTGTAGACTTTAACCTCATTAGCAGACTAATCTTAACTCCGGTTGTTTGCCAACAGTGTTAGAGGTTAGTCAGTTCACTCCACACAGAGAGAGGGTAAATATCCTGAAACACACGCACACACACACGGACACAAACTCACGCACACACACACGCCTGAAAAATATTAGTTTTTTACAGTTAAATCAATGTTCTCCACTCAAGGCTCTGACTCTCTATGCTGAAGTCTCTCGAGGAGTGACTGTTGCACGTACTTGTTGAAATGTGATGAAATCATGTAGGAGAATTTTCTCACCACACATTGAGACGTGATGAACCCTGCTACCTGTCACACTGGACAGCGGACAGAGGAGCAGGCAACCAACCGTTTACAGTGCTTTTCACACACTCTCTCCTTGCCTCTCTCTTGCTTGCTCTTGTTCTCTCTCTCTAGCTCTCTCTCTCTCTCTTTCTGTCTCTCTCTCTCTCTCTCTCCCGCTCCCCCCCTCTCTCCTCCCCCCCCCTCTCTCTCTCCTCTCTGTCTCTTTCTACTGCCCTCTCTCTCTCTTTCATGCTTTCTCTGCACTAGAAGAGTTGAGGCCACCAAGGAGGGGTCAAAAGGTACACACACACAAACTCAGACATACACACACTCGTGGACCTGTCCACCGGAGGCTCGGCCCTCACATTTGGCTCCAGTTTGTCCAATCAGAGAGGGGCTGTGTGAAAAGGCCATTGAATGGATCAGCGTCATGGAGCCCAATGCAAAGAGACAGATCAGAGAAAGAAAGAGAACCTTAACCCAGCTAGGGGTGTGTGTGTGTGTATGTGTGTGTGTCAGCATGTGGTCCACTTCCAGTAAGTAGCTGTGGGTTACATGACACATCCTCTGACGTGTTGACACCACCACATTGCACATCCTGACACACACGCACACAAACACACACACACACACACACACACACACACACACACACACACACACACACGCACACACACACACACACACACACAAACAAACACACCTCCAGCACCACTGTGCGCTGCTCAAGGAAGGAAATGGCATGTACGAACACGCACGCTGCTCATACTGTATACACACAAAGTGTCATCACTGTTTGTCTTTAATAAGACAGTGACATGGAAAGAGACAGCTGGTCAAAACAGAAAGACCAGGAAGTTGAATTCCTTACTACAGTTTTTTTGGATTGCTTACACACTAAAATTAAAAGTAGTACACTATTAGCAAAACCTTACACTCAAGAAGCAAAACATCAGCCCACATTTGCACAACTATAAGCACATTGTCAACCTCACACTTGTTGCAAAACTATACACACAGTGATTTGCAAAACACTAAACACACTTAACATACATTACACACAAAAATCTATCATGAAGTCACTTCCTTGCAATACCAAAGCACTGACTGTCAAATTACCACACCGTCCAACCAATTGGTTCAACACAGTCATCAGGTGTGCAAACACTTGTTTGCTTAATTGTAGACACACCAATCAGGTGTATAAGCACTATAAAAAGCAGCAGGTGAGTTCATCGGTCTTCAAGCACAATGGAAAGAGTCAGAGAAAGAGTAAGACAAGGAGGAGGACGAGGAGGTAGACGAGGAGGAGAACGAGGAGGAGGACAAGGAGGAGGACAAGGAGGACGAGGACGAGGAGGAGGAGGAGGAGGAGGAGGAGGAGGAGGAGGAGGAGGAGGAGGAGGAGGAGGAGGAGGAGGAATCAACAGAGGAAGAGGAAGAGATGGAGGCCATGCTGAAGGTAGAGGTAGAGGTAGAGGTAGAGGAAGAGGAAGAGGAAGAGGAAGAGGAAGAGGAAGAGGAAGACAAGAAGGTGCTCAAAGAGGACAAATGAGATCCGCGCAACACTGGTTGACCACGTTGTCAACCACGGCTTGACACTGAGGGAGGCTGGACTGCGAGTACAGCCAAATCTAAGCCGATACACAGTGGCAAGTGTGATAAGAACATTTCGACTGGAAAATAGGTATTGTAGAAATATCATCATATCAAAAACATCTGCACGGTTTCAGTAACTGCTTACAGTACTGTATTCTATGCACTATCAGCACTTCTGTTACCTTTTCCTGTGAAATTACTGTACTATTGTATACTGTTTTTTTTTCTACATAGAATTGAGGGTCAGGAACGACAAGGGGGAAGGCCTCCTATGTTCACAGAACAGCAAGAGAGGGAGATAGTAAACATGGTTTTGGCCAACAATGCTATAACACTCAATCAGCTCCAAGCTAACATTGTCAATAACCACGCCAGTTTCAACGATATCCATCAGGTCTCAACATCAACACTGGCACGCATCCTAAAAAAAAAACATATTCAAATGAAGCAAATTTATCGAGTGCCTTTTGAGCGCAATTCCGAAAGGGTGAAACGACTGCGGCATGATTATGCAGAGGTATGTATTCACTTTAGCAGTGTGATCTTGCATACTGTCTCATAATCTTTTACTGTACTGTAATATGTATACTAGAACTACTCTGAACTAAACAATTTTGCCTGACACTGTTCTTCAGGGAGTTTTACGAATGGATGGAGAGGAGATCCAGCATGAGTTCATTTACGTAGATGAGGCTGGGTTCAACCTGACGAGAACACGAAGGAGGGGAAGAAACATCATTGGACACAGGGCTATAGTCAATGTCCCAGGGCAACGTGGGGGTAATATAACACTCTGTGCAGCCATTACACAAAATGGGGTTCTCCACCGCCATGCCCATATGGGCCCTTACAACACAGCACTCATACTTACATTCCTGGACCAATTGCACAACATAACAGCAGCAAATCAAATCGATCACATGCAATACATTGTTGTCTGGGACAATGTGTCTTTCCACCGCTCTGCTCTGGTTCAGAACTGGTTTCAGCAACATCCACATTTCACCGTCCTATATCTTCCGCCATACTCTCCATTCCTCAACCCTATAGAAGAGTTTTTCTCGGCATGGCGGTGGAAGGTATATGATCTCCGTCTCCAGGCTGAGGTACCCCTCATCCAAGCCATGGAGGAGGCCTGTGACCAGATGGAGGTAGCAGCAATGCAAGGATGGATTCGTCACTCAAGACGTTTCTTTCCAAGGTGTCTTGCTAATGACAACATTGCCTGCGATGTTGATGAAATTCTCTGGCCAGATCCAGCTAGGCGAAGAGACAATGTCTAGGGTTTTTTTTACAGAAAACTTACTGTAACAAAATGTCACTTTACGTATTGTACTGTATTATGAATGTCCATGTCAATATTTTGGGCGTGTTGAGAAATAAATGAGTTTCTTCAGTCTGCAACATTGGTCTTGTGTAGTGTTTGGTGGATTTACATTATATTTGTACTTTGTTGATGGTAGCCTACTCTAATCATAGGAAAGTAGAAGTGCTAAAAGTGTTTTAGATTTATCACAGCAGAGTGTAACTCATGCAAACAGAGTATAGTAATATGAAACCTGTGTGTTTCATATGGTAACAAAGTGTGGTTTTTAAACAGAAGTGTATAGTTTTTACAAGAGTGTTTAATTATGCAAAGGATCTGTAGTGTTTTGCTAACTGGGTGTGTGGTTGTGCTAATTGTGTGTAGTGTTTTGAAAACACGGGCCCTGTTTTGAAAATCGTGTTTAAGCAATCCAAAAAAACTGTAAAAGCTGTGACTATCTGTCAACCTTTTGTCTCAGAGTTAAACCATGGTGATAAAATTCAAAAGGCTGGTATGTTTGCATGTGTGTGTCTATGAAAGTGGGTGTCCTTTCTATATATAAGTTGTTCCACCTCAAAAAGCACAAGAAAGAAGATTGACACCCACCATCTCAGATTGTTCTGAAATCGTCTCTGTAGTTAGAAAAATATAATATTGTAATTCCTGAAACATTATTTTGTTGGAAGATAATAAAAAATTAAGCTGATAATTGATTGTTCCCAAATTGGCCATTTCAATTTATAGATTTCATATAATATTCATGATATATATTACCCAAAAGCAGACTTGTAGTACCCACATTTTTTTAAACCTTATTTTTTACCAGGGAAGACATATTGAGACCTAGGTCACTTTTTCAAATGTGCACTGCAAAATACAATACAAAAAAACTCACCATACACAAAATATATATATATACAGTGCCTTCGGAAAGTACTCAGACACCTTGACTTTTTCCACATGTTGTTACGTTACAGCTTTATTCTAAAATGTATTAAATCGTTTTTTCCCCTCATTAATCTGCACACAATAGCACATAATTACAAAGCAAAGACAGTTTTAAAAAAAAAGTTTAGCAAATGTATATATAAAAATATATATATACATTACATTTACATAAGTATTCAGACCCTTGAATCAGTACTTTGTTGAAGCACCTTTGGCAGTGATTACAGCCTTGAGTCTTCTTGGGTATAATGCTACAAGCTTGGCACACCTGTATTTGGGGAGTTTCTCCCATTCTTTGCTGCAGATCATCTCAAGCTCTGTCAGGTTGGATGGGGAGCAAGACTGCACAGCTATTTTCAGGTCTCTCCAGAGATGTTCAATCGGGTTCATGTTCGGGCTCTGGCTGGGCAACTCAAGGACATTCAGAGACTTGTCCTGGAGCCACTCCTGCATTGTCTTGGCTGTGTGCTTAGGGTCGTTGTCCTGTGCTTAGGGTCGTTGTCCTTAGGGTCCTTCACCCCCAGTCTGAGGTCCTGAGTGCTCTGGAGCAGCTTTTCATCAAGGATCTCTCTGTATTTTGCTCCGTTCATCTTTGCCTCGATACTGACTAGTCTCCCAGTCCCTGCCGCTAAAAAAAACATCCCCACAGCATGATGCTGCCACCACCATGCTTCACCATAGGGGTGGTGCCAGGTTTTCTCAAGAAGTGACGCTTTGCATTCAGGCCAAAGAGTTCAATCTTGGTTTCATCAGACCAGAGTATATTGTTTCCCATGGTCTGAGAGTCTTCATGTGCCTTTTGACAATCTCCAAGCAGGCTGTTATGTGCCTTTTACTGAGGAGTGGCTTCTGTCTGGCCACTCTACCATAAAGGCCTGATTGGTGGCGTGCTGCAGACTTGATGTCCTTCTGGAAGGTTCTCCCATCTCCACAGAGGAACTCTAGACCTCTGTCAGAGTGACCATCGGGATCTTGGTCACCTCCGCCGATTGCTCAGTTTGGTCGAGCGGCCAGCTCTAGGAAGAGTCTTGGTGGTTCCAAACTTCTTCCATTTAAGAATGATTGAGGCCACTGTGTTCTTGGGGAACTTCAAAACTGCAGAGATTTTTTGAAACACTTCCACAGATCTGTGCCTCAACACAATCCTGTCTTGGAGCTCTACGGACAATTCCTTCGACCTCATGGCTTGGTTTTTGCTCTGACACGCAATGTCAAATGTGGGACCTTATATAGACAGGTGTGTGCCTTTCCAAATCATGTCCAATCAATTGAATTTACAACAGGTGGAATGAATACTTATGTAAATATGGTATTTCTGTTTTTTATATTTAATAAATGTGCAAACATTTCTAAACACCTGTTTTTGCTTTGTCATTATGTGTGCAGAATGATGAGGGAAAAAATGTATTTAATCAATTTCGGAATAAGGCTGTAACGTAACAAAATGTGGAAAAGTCAAAGGGTCTTTCAGAATGCACTGTATATACATTTGAAGTCAGAAGTTTACATACACCTTAGCCAAATACATTTAAACTCAGTTTTTCATAATTCCTGACATTTAATCCTAGTAAAAATTCCCTGTTTTAGGTCAGTTAGGATCACCACTTTATTTTAAGAATGTGAAATGTCAGAATAATAGTAGAGAGAATGATTTATTTCAGCTTTTATTTTTTTCACCACATTCCCAGTGGGTCAGAAGTTTACATACACTCAATTAGTATTTGGTAGCATTGCCTTTAAATAGTTTAACTTGGGTTAAATGTTTCAGGTTCCCTTCCACAAGCTTCCCAACCTATCCTGCTTCCCAATAAGTTGGGTGAATTTTGGCCCATTCCTCCTGACAGAGCTGGCGTAACTGAGTCAGGTTTGTAGGCCTCCTTGCTCGCACATGCTTTTTCAGTTCTGCCCACAGATTTTCTATAGGATTGAGGTCAGGGCTTTGTGATGGCCACTCCAATACCTTGACTGTGTTTACTTAAGCCATTTTGCCACAACTTTGGAAGTATGCTTGGGGTCATTGTCCATTTGGAAGACCTATTTGCGACCAAGCTTTAACTTCCTGACTGATGTCTTGAGATGTTGCGTCATTATATGCACATAATTGTCCTTCCTCATGATGCCATCTATTTTGTGAAGTGCACCAGCCCCTCGCTTCACAGTTGGGATGGTGTTCTTTGGCTTACAAGCCTCCCCCTTTTTCCTACAAACATAACGATGGTCATTATGGCTAAACAGTTCCATTTTTGTTTCATCAGACCAGAGGACATTTCTCCAA
Source organism: Thymallus thymallus (assembly GCA_023634145.1). Classification (NCBI taxonomy): domain Eukaryota; kingdom Metazoa; phylum Chordata; class Actinopteri; order Salmoniformes; family Salmonidae; genus Thymallus; species Thymallus thymallus. The sequence goes on from CM042389.1 coordinate 8,019,736, forward strand.
AAAGTACAATCTTTGTCCCCATGTGCAGTTGCAAACCGTAGGCTGGCTTTTTTATGGCAGTTTTGGAGCAGTGGCTTCTTTCTTGCTGAGCGGCCTTTCAGGTTATGTCGATATAGGACTTGTTTTATTGTGGATATAGATACTTTTGTACCTGTTTCCTCCAGCATCTTCACAAGGTCCTTTGCTGTTGTTCTGGATTGATTTTCACTTTAACGAACCAAAGTACGTTCATCTCTAGGAGACTGGTTCCTGAATGGTATGACGCTGCGTGGAGGTCTACAATTTTGTTTTCTGAGGTCTTGGCTGATTTCTTTTGATTTTCCCATGATGTCGAGCAAAGAGGCACTGAATTTGAAGGTAGCCCTTGAAATACATCCACAGGTACACCTCCAATTGACTCAAATGATGTCAATTAGCCTATCAGAAGCTTCTAAAGGAATGTTCCAAGCTGTTTACTTGTGTATGTAAACTTCTGACCCACTAGAATTGTGATATAGTGAATTATAAGTGAAATAATCTGTCTGTAAACAACTGTTGGAAGAATTACTTGTGTCATGCAAAAAGTAGATGTCCTAACGTACTTGCCAAAACTATAGTTTGTTAACATGAAATCTGTGGTGGTTGAGTGTATGTAAACTTCCGACATCAACTATATATATATATACAGTCATATGAAAAAGTTTGGGCACCCCTCTGAGGCTGCATAATAATTTACTCTGTCGTCACAGAAAATGATCACAGTGGCATGCCATTCATTTTCTAATAATACTGGGGTATTGTCCAGACAAAGATTTTTAGTGTAGCAATATTAAGTTGTATGAAATTAAATCAGATGTGAAAAATAGGCTATGCAAAAATGTGGGCACCCTTGTCATTCTGTTGATTTGAATACCTGTAACTACTTAGCACTGATTAATTGTACAGGAGAGTGATGCGGAAGAAGCCTTTTCTGCACACACGCCACAAACGCACATTTGGACAAGCCAGCTTCATTTTGGAATAAGGTGCTGTGGACTGATGAAACAAAGATTGAGTTATTTGGTCATAACAAGGGGCGTTATGCATGGCGGCAAAAGAACACATTGTTCCAAGAAAAACACTTACTACCCACAGTAAAATTTGGTGGGGGTTCCATCATGCTGTGGGGCTGTGTGGCCAGTGCCGGTACTGGGAATCTTGTTCAAGATTCCACTCAATATCAGCAGATTCTTGGGAATAATGTTGAAGAATCAGTCACAAAGTTGAAGTTACACCGAGGCTGGATATTTCAACATGACAAAGACCCAAAACACTGCTCAAAATCTACCCGGGCATTTATGCAGAGGAACAAGTACAATGTTCTGGAATGGCCATCCCAGTCCCCAGACCTGAATATCATTGAGAATCTGTGGGATGATTTGAAGCGGGCTGTCCATGCTCGGCAACCATCAAACCTAACTGAACTGGAGATGTTTTGTAAGGAGGAATGGTCCAAAATACCTTCATCCAGAATCCAGACACTCATTAGAGGCTATAGGAAGCGTCTAGAGGCTGTTATTTTAGCAAAAGGAGGCTCTACTAAATATTACTAAAAGGAGGCTCTACTAATTTCGTTTTGATGCATATTGCACATTTTCTGTTAATCCAATAAACCTAATTTCACTACTGAAATATTACTGTGTCCATCAGTTATTTGATAGATCAAAATTAAATTGCTGATCCAATTATTTATAAATGGAAATCATGGAAATTGTCAGGGGTGCCCAAACTTTTGCATACGACTGTATATATATATATATATACACACATTAAAATAGAAAAGCACAGTCATGGTAAGCACAAGTAAAATATCATAAATCATCCAGAAAAACATTTCCCCAATAACTATTCTAAACTGCACGAACAGCACCAGAACATTAAGATGTATTTTGAATGTTGTTCCAGCAATACGTTGCATTAAAAGTAAAAGCATATTTACCTAGCTCTGTGAAGACCCTCGGAGCCTCTAGAGTTATCCAATCCTGCAACTCATACGTCTATACGACAACAGCAAAGTTTCTTAAGACGGAAGACAAAAATTGAGATCTACAGGTCTTTAGCGAAGTCAGGCCAACCTTGATACAGGATGCAGTGATGACTGTCACCTGTAACACAATGAAGGGCACCATGGTAGATGGCATCTAAAAGTTTAAGATTAGTAGCAGCTGAAATTTTGAGAAATAATATCACCATAATCAAGACCAGATAAAAAAAGGCTGACTGAATAATCTGCTTCTTATTGCTTCTGCTTCTGTAGAAAAAGTCAACTTTAAATCTTAGCTTCTTAACCACCTGTTCTGACTGTAGTTGTGACACAGCCAGATCAACAGTCGGGGCAGTAGCATATATACTAGTATCATCTGACTGTAGTTGTGACACAGCCAGATCAACAGTCGGGGCAGTAGCATATATACTCGTATCATCTGACTGTAGTTGTGACACAGCCAGATCAACAATCGGGGCAGTAGCATATATACTAGTATCATCTGACTGTAGTTGTGACACAGCCAGATCAACAGTCGGGGCAGTAGCATATATACTAGTATCATCTGACTGTAGTTGTGACACAGCCAGATCAACAGTCGGGGCAGTAGCATATATACTAGTATCATCTGACTGTAGTTGTGACACAGCCAGATCAACAGTCGGGGCAGTAGCATATGTACTAGTATCATCTGACTGTAGTTGTGACACAGCCAGATCAACAGTCGGGGCAGTAGCATATATACTAGTATCATCTGACTGTAGTTGTGACACAGCCAGATCAACAGTCGGGGCAGTAGCATATATACTAGTATCATCTGACTGTAGTTGTGACACAGCCAGATCAACAGTCGGGGCAGTAGCATATATACTCGTATCATCTGACTGTAGTTGTGACACAGCCAGATCAACAATCGGGGCAGTAGCATATATACTAGTATCATCTGACTGTAGTTGTGACACAGCCAGATCAACAGTCGGGGCAGTAGCATATATACTAGTATCATCTGACTGTAGTTGTGACACAGCCAGATCAACAGTCGGGGCAGTAGGATATATACTAGTATCATCTGACTGTAGTTGTGACACAGCCAGATCAACAGTCGGGGCAGTAGTATATGTACTAGTATCATCTGACTGTAGTTGTGACACAGCCAGATCAACAGTCGGGGCAGTAGCATATATACTAGTATCATCTGACTGTAGTTGTGACACAGCCAGATCAACAGTCGGGGCAGTAGCATATATACTAGTATCATCTGACTGTAGTTATGACTCATCCAGATCAACAGTCAGGGCAGTAGCATACATAATAGTATCATCTGACTGTAGTTGTGACACAGCCAGATCAACAGTCGGGGCAGTAGCATATATACTAGTATCATCTGACTGTAGTTGTGACACAGCCAGATTAACAGTCAGGGCAGTAGCATACAAAATAGTATCATCTGACTGTAGTTGTGACACAGCCAGATCAACAGTCGGGGCAGTAGCATATATACTATTATCATCTGACTGTAGTTGTGACACAGCCAGATCAACAGTCGGGGCAGTAGCATAAATACTAGTATCATCTGACTGTAGTTGTGACACAGCCAGATCAACAGTCGGGGCAGTAGCATACATAATAGTACCATCTGACTGTAGTTGTGACACAGCCAGATCAACAGTCGGGGCAGTAGCATATATACTAGTATCATCTGACTGTAGTTGTGACACAGCCAGATCAACAGTCGGGGCAGTAGCATATATACTAGTATCATCTGACTGTAGTTATGACACATCCAGATCAACAGTCAGGGCAGTAGCATACATAATAGTATCATCTGACTGTAGTTGTGACACAGCCAGATCAACAGTCGGGGCAGTAGCATATATACTAGTATCATCTGACTGTAGTTGTGACACAGCCAGATCAACAGTCGGGGCAGTAGCATACATAATAGTACCATCTGACTGTAGTTGTGACACAGCCAGATCAACAGTCGGGGCAGTAGCATACATCGTAGTGTTATCAGCATATAGATGAAGTTTAACATTTTTGTTTGTACCCAAATGTTAAAATAAAAAGAGAACAGGTACCAAAATCGTCCCCTGTGGTATAACGTTATGCGCTTCAAGACATTCAGACTTAACCACGATGGCCTGAATTCTGTCACTAAGATAATCATGAAACCATGAACAGATGTCAGAGGATTAAGACATGAGAAATCCAAATAAATAAACTTCTCTGAACAGGCGGAAAAAAACCATCACCAAATTAACTGAGAATTCATTACATATTATGAATAAATAATACTCCAAGCCTCAGCATCATACTAATAGTCAAACATAGAGAACTCATACTGTATGCTGGTCATTGAGGTGGGTTTGGTGTGGGGTTTTGGGATCCGTTGATGGCTTTTGACCAGGTTTGGTCCTAATCATATGTTGGGAAATGTTATTCAATTAATATTATATAACAGGAAATTTGGGTGCAATCGATTAGCTTAATGTATCAGAGTTCAAATTGTCTTTCAACAAAATAATGCTTATATTTTCTTATCTGTTTCTTACTACAGACACCGTTTCAACACAATCTGAGATGGTGGGTGTCATGGCTTACTGATGTCTGTCTTTCCAGCAAATCAGATGTGTCTAAGCTACAAAATAAAACTTCAAGGCACAGACCATTCACTCATTATCCATGCACTTTCAGAAAACTCTGAGGCACACACTTACAGACACACTTTGGCTCATCATGATTGGCTCAAACTCTTCATATTCTCTGCCAAGTGTTTCACCACAGAGATGCCATCTCTCTCTCTCTCTCTCTCTCTCTCTCTCTCTCTCTCTCTCTCCTTCCCTGTCCCTCGCTCCCTCTTGCTCTCTCTCTTTCTCCCCTTCTGTTTGGTATTGTGTTATAGGAGATGTAAAGCAGCTGTGAGGTTTTAAACTTCTCACTTGACTGAAAGTTTTCCCAGCACAGTAACACAGTTACGGACAGTTACGGACAAGAGCAAAATTACACATTATATCTGTCAACCTTTAGTTGATCTCTCTCTCTCTCTGTCTGTCTCTCGCAATCTCTGAACAATTGCATAATTAATGTAGGTCTAATTCAAGTTAGTGTCGGTATTCACAGAACTCTCTTTGGAAAGGCTCTCAGTAGGAATCTGAATAGCTGAACTCCTTTTGCCAAAATTCCCTTCATGAAGAAAAGTTATCTTGTTAAAAAAATGTCAACCTCATCCATCTCTCTCCCTTTCTCTGTTGTGCTTCCGATGTCAGTAGCGGCCAGGTGAAGCAGGAACAGGGAGCGTGTATGTGTGCGTATGTGTGTGTGTGTGTGTGTGTGTGTGTGTGTGTGTGTGTGTGTGTGTGTGTGTGTGTGTGTGTGTGTGTGTGTGTGTGTGTGTGTGTGTGTGTGTGTGTGTGTGTGTGTGTGTGTGTGTGTGTGTGTGTGTGTGTGTGTGTGTGTGTGTGTGTGTGTGTGTGTGTGTGTGTGTGTGTCTGTGTGTGTGTGTTGTATAGCCAGCCAGGGTCGCAGAGGCGGAGAATGACTCTAAGGGTAAAAATGTGCCTTGGCTTAGTCTCTTGGTGTCTCTGGCATAGCATGCAGTGCACACACACACACACACACACACACACACACACCCTGCTCCGTTCTGCCATGTGCCTCCCCCACCACTAGGTGGTATGGGGGAGTAGAGTAAATAGGCAGGTTTATTAGACAATAGCAATACTTGTTAATTTTCTCAACTCATCTGCATTGACCAGGTTGGCTTCCGCAGGCCAGAATAATCTGCAGCCAGGAGATACACTAGCTAAGCCTCCCTAGCTCCCTCCCTCCCTCCCTCCCTCCCTAGCTCCCTCCCTCCCTCCCTAGCTCCCTCCCTCCCTCCCTCCCTAGCTCCCTCCCTCCCTCCCTCCCTCCATGCAGTAGAGCATTCCCTCTTGTTGCTCTTGCTCTTTCTATGCCCTTGTTCTACTGTTCTACTGTTTTACTGTTTTACAGTTCTACTGTTCTACTGTTTTACTGTTCTACTGTTCTACTGTTTTACAGTTTTTCTGTTCTACTGTTCTACTGTTTTACAGTTCTACTGTTCTACTGTTTTACAGTTCTACTGTTCTACTGTTTTACTGTTCTACTGTTCTACTGTTTTACAGTTTTTCTGTTCTACTGTTCTACTGTTTTACTGTTCTACTGTTCTACTGTTTTACAGTTTTTCTGTTCTACTGTTCTACTGTTTTACAGTTCTACTGTTCTACTGTTTTACTGTTTTACTGTTTTACAGTTTTACAGTTTTACTGTTTTACTGTTTACTGTTTTTCTGTTCTACTGTTCTACTGTTTTACAGTTCTACTGTTCTACTGTTTTACAGTTTTTCTGTTCTACTGTTCTACTGTTTTACTGTTCTACTGTTCTACTGTTTTACAGTTTTTCTGTTCTACTGTTCTACTGTTTTACAGTTCTACTGTTCTACTGTTTTACTGTTCTACTGTTCTACTGTTTTACAGTTTTTCTGTTCTACTGTTCTACTGTTTTACAGTTCTACTGTTCTACTGTTTTACTGTTTTACTGTTTTTCTGTTCTACTGTTCTACTGTTTTACAGTTCTACTGTTCTACTGTTTTACTGTTCTACTGTTCTACTGTTTTACAGTTTTTCTGTTCTACTGTTCTACTGTTTTACAGTTCTACTGTTCTACTGTTTTACTGTTTTACTGTTTTACAGTTTTACAGTTTTACTGTTTTACTGTTTTACTGTTTTACTGTTTTTCTGTTCTACTGTTCTACTGTTCTTTTGCAATAGAAGGGAAACCAGTGAGTACTATGCTAAACATGGAAAAGGTCTTGACCCGACCATCCCTGTTCTCTGTGACCACCCTTCCACTCTACTGTAGCCAGGAGAGAAAACCTGATAGGGATTCTGATTGATGAGAAAGGGATTCAACGAGGGTTGTAGGGGTGTGTGTGTGTGTGTGTGCCAGTCTGTGTTTGTGTATCTGTGTGTGTGCGTGTGTATGTGTGTGTCTGTCATCGACCCTAGTGAATAGCGTTGTACAGTATATCAGTCCCAGCTGGGGACCAGGACTGTGGCTGAGGTCAGAGCACAATGAAGACATCTGAAAGGAGACCAGGATTCTAGGATTTAATACAACAACCATGGTTGGGATCATTTCCATTTGAATTAACTCCCTGAATCAAATTAATTTAAATGGATTTGATCCCAACGCTGGTGGCAACATTTTAACCACTGGAAGCGTGACAGTGAACATGCATTCTGCCTCCTTTTGTTCTAACATGTGATTACTTTCTGTAGGCCTACCATCTTTTGTTCTAACATGTGACTACTTCCTGTAGGCCTACCATAATTTGTTCTAACATGCAACTACTTCCTGTAGGCCTACCATCATTAGTTCTAACATGTGACTACTTCCTGTAGGACTACCGTAACTGTGAAATGTTCTTGATGTGCTTCCACTGTTCTAAAGGGTCTTGATCAAGCTTGACAAAGTACGGTAGCAGTCAAATATTTCTGTCAAAGATCCATAGCTCTCTAAATGTTGTTGTACTTTGGAATCAGGTTAAAGGTTTGATGATATGTTCTTGTATCAGTGAATCTGGTTAGATTGGCTTTATACATGTATTCCCTAACTTGAACCAGACTTTGCTTAACACCAGAGTACCCAGGACCCATCCCAAGACATGCCTTACTAATGGCCCTGATATATGAGCGGGACAACCGGCGCTCGTAAGACACTGGACCTCATTGATGGAAAAAAAAATTCCTCTGACCTTGCTGGAATAGTCAAGTGGTATGGGTCTTTTCATTCAGCGCCCATGGATGTGTATGGACGGGTGGGGGTGTGTCGGTGTGTGTGAGTGTATGGGGGGTGGAGTGTGTGCACGTGTATGTGTGTGTGTTTGTGTGTGTGTGTGTGTGTGTGTGTGTGTGTGTGTGTGTGTGTGTGTGTGTGTGTGTGTGTGTGTGTGTGTGTGTGTGTGTGTGTGTGTGTGTGTGTGTGTGTGTGTGTGTGTGTGTGAGAGGTATGATGTACAGTATATGTCTTCCTTGTCTAAAGACAGTGCTGTCCCAAAGCAGCATTGGTGTAATTCCTGTGTAAGAGGAGAGAGACGCAGCCTGGAACAGCCCGGTGAAATTTCTGCTTTCTCAGATTTCATTATGCAATACCTACTAAATACTACATACCCACCCACTGCTTACTTACTGACATACTTACTGTAGTTACTACACATCGTGTTGTATAAGTTGAACGGATAATTTGTAGACATTACAACAGTCAAAAACAGTAACAGTGAGAGAAAGGACAGGATTAAATATCAGGTAAAGCAGAATTTAACCCATCAGAGCACATTGACGTACAGTAGGACTGATGCTCACGCTCTTTATGCTAGTTCTGTACGCCATATTAGAAAGTCATCAGTTGTCAGACGAAACTCAGTGGTGTTCAGAGCAATCTGTTATAGTTACAGGACAAAGAGATGATCAGTTCCCATGGCTGTATCTAGACAAACATGACATGGCTCCCTTATCACCCAGACGTCTTATCTGATCTGAGATATGGAGAGGTCAGCTACTATCGTACTGTTGCTTAACAACCAGACCTCACCCCATTTAAAAGATGACCTGGGCCATCACAGAGATTAGCAGGGATGGGTCCACTGTCCTCTCTGACATGTCTAAGGACTGAAACACTTCTGCATTATTCTTTAACCCTAATATGGAGTGCTTTGTGTTGTAACCCATAGCAGCTAGACACACTGACTGTTGAACTTGACCGCAGTGACCCAATAGGTAGGTTTCTATTGACCCTGGTTTATTTGACAAAAGCAATGTCGCAAAATACAACATTGCGACATTTGTAATGGAAAGATGTAGGAGAAATTTGGCAAAGATCGAATTCATTTTTATCTGTTTGACAGGGGTGGAATTTTCTTTATTGCGACAAACAACGATGGATATTGTGTTTTTCGAATACATTTTTATTGTCGATTAATTTTGTAGGTACGCGGGGCAGGGATGTTATCACGTAACTATACATCTCCACTTCACATTAAAATCTACATTTTTATGGCTTGCAAAATCCATTTATTTAACTATAAAAATCATGTTTCTTTGCAAGACAAGGATTGTCTTGGCTTTCAATAATGCCGAAAATGCTGTACCTTGCAATTTGAAGTTTCACCATCAAATTTTTTCATATCTCTACTAGGACGAGTGAAACTTTTATTTAAATGTTTTTTTTTCCTTTAACACTTTTTTTCCCCCCAATTTCGTGATATCCAATTGGTAGTTACAGTCTTGTCCCATTGCTGCAACTCCCCTATGGACTCGGGAGAGGCGAAGGTCGAGAGCCGTGCGTCCTCCGAAACACGACCCCGCCAAGCCGCACTGCTTTTTGACACACTGCTAGCTTAACCCGAAAGCCAGCAGCACCAATGTCTTCAAAGCATTAAAACAGTTAATTTGGGCATAGAAAGTGCTTCCCATATACAACACTTCTTCTTGAACAAGTGTGGATGAGGGGTGGCAACAGTACGGTTTTCAGAAGTGTCCAGGAAGTAAATTTTTTTAAGCCTTTTTCCGTTGTCTCAAACGCCACAGTCCTTTACATTGCATACTTTTGAGTCCAATCTCTTGCTAATCTGTTGTACTTTTCTTTGTCCGACCAGCTGGTGACCGATGTCAGTGTGCAGGCTTCCTGCCCACCACAAGGAGTTGCTAGAGAGTGATTGCCTAAATAGGTAATGGAAACATTTCAATTACTGCATTTTTATTCAACACTGTAGTTATTATTATTTTTTTTAAATGTGTGACGTCATTAAGTCCAGCTGTTTTTATCGACACAAGATAGTTACATGGAAATTCACCCTAGCAGGCAATTGTCACATCTATTTTCTATGCAAACTTTCTAAATGTCTACAGAAAAAACTCAATGGACAAGTTAATGGAACATATGTAGCTAGTGACAGTTCCCATCTATGTTATTGCACTCTCAACACTGTTCAGCACACATAGAAATAACCTGAAAACCTGACATCTTCCTTTGCAGTGTAATTACATTTGATGACAGGCCTTCAACAGGGCTCCATTGATATCAGACAGGAAGGGGTGGGGAAGAGCTGTCAGAGACTGTAGGTTGTAGAGTGGACACTATGTCCTGTCCTTCCTCAGTCCTTGCTTCCAACTTCCAACCCAGCCAGGGGCCATAGCAGAGACAGGGTTCAGTACACTCTTCAGACATGCTTCCTGGCCACTTCTGAAAAACATCACAGTTTCATAACCTAACATTTATTTGGTCTGTATATTAGATTACATGAAATGTAGTTTCTCACGACGTGCCAAGACTGAAATTGACATTGAGCTGCTTTGAGCATTTAAGTTATGGTCAGTGCTGCCCTCCAGAAGTACATTTTAGAGATGTTTCTGAGACTTATAATCCCTGTACCATTGTTTGAGGAGGGGACTTTCAAAGATAATCAAATCTCTGTTGAATAAAGACTCAAGTCCAGTTCCTCAGAATTCCCAGAAATGAATGGATCAAGATGTAAAAACTTCACGAGGGAAAGAAAAAAAAAAAAAGTATTTTCAAGTTAGTCCAGTTTTAATTTTGGATGGGAATGTATTTAATAACGGTGTCCTTTAGCGATGGTTAAAGTTGATTAAATCTGGTGTAGCTGTGTTGTGTCAGTTTGTGTAACGACAGTATGAGAAGGATTATGTAAAAGGATTTACTAGATTTTGGTAAAAAAAAAGTCCTCTCTTCTGTTCCCTTCTCCTCCCCTATCCCCCTCTCCTCTCCTCTGCTACATGCTCTACATACTCTCTCTCTCTCTCTCTCTCTCTCTCTCTTTCTCTCTCTCTTTCTCTCTCTCTCTCTCTCTCTCTCCCTCTATCTTTATCTCCATCTCTCTATATATACAGTACATTTCCATATTTTGTTACGTTACAGCCTTATTCTAAAATGGATGAAATATTTTTTTTCCCTCGTCAATCTATATGCAGAAGAATACCCCATAATGACAAAGTGAAAACAGTTGTTTTTTTTGGGATGTATAAACAGAAACACATTATTGATATAAGTATTCAGACCCTTTGCTATTAGACTCGAAATTGAGCTCAGGTACATTCTGTTTCCATTGATCATCCTTGAGATGTTTCTACAAATTGATTGGAGTCCACCTGTGGTAAATTCAATTGATTAGACATGACACACACCTGTCTATATAAGGTCCCACAGTTGACAGTGCATGTCAGAGCAGAAACCAAGCCATGAGGTCGAAGGAATTGCCCGTAGAGCTCCGAGACAGGATTGTGTCGAGGCACGTATCTGGGGAAGGGTACCAAAAAATGTCTGCAGCATTGAAGGTCCCCAAGAACACAGTGGCCTTCCAAATGGAGGCCTTTATGGTAGAGTGGCCAGACTGAAGCTACTCCTCAGTAAAAGGCACATGACAGCCTGCTTGGAGTGAAGGGGTCTGAATACTTTCCGAATGCACTGTATATGTCCCCCCTCAATCTTTCTCTTTCGTTCTCCATCTCTCTCTTTAGGTGATGACAGCTCCATAACATCTGACTTCCGACCTCTGACCTTTATCCCATACTTCCTTTTTTGTCCTGATTTGCTCTGTCATCGCTCTTCATTTCATGGGTTCGAGTTGTTATTAGGGATGTGGTCTGATTAAGCTTAGAGTTATTTAACAGCTATTCACAGACACACACACACAGCAGAATGAACAGACTGATCATACTGTCTTCCTGTATTTAAAAACTATTGTTCTCCAACGCATGGTTTTGTTTTACTACACAATGTATTTTTTTCATGGTCCTCTTTGCAACATTGGTAAATGCACCTGTTCAGATATGATCTGTGGCAGAACTTTGTCGGTCCTTGATCATCTTGTGCTCTCTGTCAGTCCTTGATCATCTTGCTCTGTCAGTCCGAGATCTTCTTGTGGACCCTCTCGATATTCTTCCGGCTGTGTTACTTATTTTCTAAACAGCAATTTGATTTTGGTTTTAATGTTGTAAATTGTAAGAATTAATGACAAGTTTGTTTTTGTCAATGTTTGTGCACTGTCGGTCCTGTACTGAATTACAATATTTGTCCAGTCTAGCATGGCCATCTTAAACCCTACTGCGTTCAACTCCTCCAATGTGGTCTTCAAACAGTGAGACACACAATATGCTACAATTGTATATATTGCCTGAACGAGACTGATGCCTGCAACACTTCACCAATTAATATTATATCAATCTGATGAAACCATTACATTTTAGAGTTTTACAGAGATGGAAACAGAACATTCACTTTTATAAACCTTGGCTGGTATTTGCTGTCCAGGCCTTTCAATTAAATCTTGGCAGTTTGTGAGACACGGCACTGTAACAGAAAACCACTTTTGATAAACTAATTGTAATATTCTGTGTGTTCCAAAGCAGATTTATTAGACTGTCTGAAGTGTGGGCCCAGAAAAGAAAGTCTGTTTTGGCTCTTCTAATCATACCATCACAGTCTCTCTCTCTCTCTCTCTCTCTCTCTCTCTCAATTCAATTCAAAGGGCTTTATTGGCATGGGAAACACATGTTTACATTGCCATAGCAAGTGAAATAGATAATAAACAAAAGTGAAATAAACAATAACAAATGAACAGTAAACACTCACAAAAGTTCCAAAGGAATAGAAAAATATAATGTAATATTATGGCTATGTGCAGTACCGTAACGAGGTGCAAATTGTTAAAGTACAAAATGAATTTACTATGGTGTTTGTGCTTCACTGGTTGCCCTATTCTTGTGGCAACAGTTCACAAATCTTGCTGTTATGGCACGCTTTGGTATTTCACACAGTAGATATGGGAGTTTATCAAAATGTGATTTGTTTTTTGAATTCTTTGTGGGTCTGTGTAATCTGAGGGAAACATGTGTCTCTAATATGGTCATACATTTGGCAGGAGGTGAGGAAGTGCAGCTCAGTTTCGACCTCATTTTGTGGGCAGTCTGCACATAGCCTGTCTTCTCTTGAGAGCCAGGTCTGCTTTCGGCGGCTTCTCTATACATAGTCAAAGCTTTCCTTAATTTTGGGTCAGTCACATTGGTCAGGTATTCTGGATTTGGATAATTAGCACATATCGACCCTTGTACTGTAATAAACTCTGAGACTTGTACAATCCGTCTCCTGTGTATGCATCTGGGTCTAAGCCTGAGCCTTGATACCTTTTGCCTTGATGACAGCTTTGCACACGCTTAGCATTCTCTCAACAAGCTTCATGAGGTAGTCACCTGGAATGCATTTCGATTAACAGGTGTGCTATGTTAAAAGTTAATTTGTGGATTTTCTTTCAGTCTTAATGCATTTGAGCCATTCAGTTGTATGGATGGTAGGGGTGGTATACAGAAGATAGCCCTATTTGGTAAAAGACCAAGTCCATATTATGGCAAGAACAGCTCAAATAAGCAAAGAGAAACAACAGTCCATCGTTACTTTAGACATGAAGGTTAGTCAATCCGGAACATTTCAATAACTTTGATAGTTTATTCAAGTGCAGTCGCAAAAACCATCAAGAGCTATGATGAAACTGTCTCTCATGAGGACCGACATAGGAAATGAAGACCAAGAGTTACCTCTGCTGCAGAGGATAAGTTCATTAGAGTTAACTGCACCTCACATTGCAGCCCAAATAAATGCTTCACAGAGTTCAAGTAACAGACACATCTCAACATCAACTGTGTGAAGACTGTGTGAATCAGGTCTTCATGGTCGAATTGCTGCAAAGAAACCACTACTAAAGAACACCAATAAGAAGAAGAGACTTTCTTGGGCCAAGAAACATGAGCAATGGACATTAGACCGGTGGAAATTTGTCCTTTGGTTTGGAGTCAAAATTTTTGGGACAAGAGAGGAGAAGAGAGGAGATGAGAGGAGAAGAGAGGAGATGAGATGAGAGGAGAGGAGAAGAGGGGAGAAGAGTGGAGAACAGAAGAGGGGAGGAGAGGGGAGGAGAGGGGAGAAGAGGAGAGAAGAGGGTAAAAGAGGGGAGAAGATGAGAGAAGAGGGGAGGAGAGGAGAGAAGAGGGGAGGAGAAGAGAGAAGAGGGGAGGAGAGGAGAGAAGAGGGGAGAAGAGGGGAGGAGAGGGGGGAGAGGAGAGAAGAGGGGAGAAGAAGGGTGGAGAGGAGAGGGGAGAGGAGAAAAAGAGAGGGGAGAAGAGGAGAGAAGAGGGGAGAAGAGGAGAGGAGAGGAGAGGAGAGGAGAGGAGAGGAGAGGAGAGGAGAGGAGAGGAGAGGAGAGGAGAGGAGAGGAGAGGAGAGGAGAGGAGAGGAGAGGAGAGGAGAGGAGAGGAGAGGAGAGGAGAGGAGAGGAGAGGAGAGGAGAGGAGAGGTTATAAGAGAGAAGAAGAGTCACAAAGGGAGAGAGTGCAGAATAGTTTGAGAGATAGGGGAGGATGAGAGGGAGATGAGAGGGGGAGGAGGACAGGAGGAGGAGGAGAGGGGGAGGAGGAGAAGGGTGGTGGGGGGGATACTGACAACTTAATCCACACCAGAATGAAGTTATTATGTTGGCTGGTCCTGCTCTCCCTCTCTCTCTCTCTCTCTCTCTCTCTGTCTCTCTCCCTTTCTTTTCTCTCTCTCTCACTCCCTCACTCTCCTCCCTCCACTCAAAGCAGAACAGGCCCTTACTTATGTCTCTTACATTAGTATTAGTGAAATCTTGGATAAAGAACAGTAGGTTTTGGATGATGCCTTCGAGGTGAGGCAGAAGACTGGCTTGGAAATCATTTAGTTTGTCCGGTAAAAGATCAAAAGAAAGTGTGGGTCACTTACTGAATAAGAAATGTTAGGGGTCCACTGCATGGGTTGGAACACACACACACACACACCCTAATGCATTAGCTCCTCTGATTGGGTCTGAATAGAGTATCCAGAGCTTCCAGGAAGAAGAAGGAAGCCCTGTGTGTGTGTGTGTGTGTGTGTGTGTGTGTGTGTGTGTGTGTGTGTGTGTGTGTGTGTGTGTGTGTGTGTGTGTGTGTGTGTGTGTGTGTGTGTGTGTGTGTGTGTGTGTGTGTGTGTGTGTGTGTGTGTGTGTTTGTGTGTGCGTGTGAAACAGAGAGCGAGAGAGAGAGAGAGAGAGAGAGAGAGAGAGAGAGAGAGAGAGAGAGAGAGAGAGAGAGAGAGACAGAGAGAGACAGAAGTACCAACAGCTGTGTTACTGTGTTACTGTGTTACTGTGTTACTGTGCATATTATGCTAAATAAGATATAGTACTATATCAGCAGTAATAAGGTACTGAAGGAACGCTAGTCTATAACGTCAGCTCAGCTCTATCTGAGAGGTGGGAACGTCACAGACCATTACCACACATACTGTACAGTGCATTCGGAAGATATTCAGACCCCTTGACTTTTTCCACATTTTGTTACGTTACAGCCTTATTCTAAAATTAAAATGTATGAAATATATTTTTAATCTACACACAATACCCAATAATGACAAATCAAAACAGGTTTTTATATATTTACGCACATTTCTTAAAAATAAAAAACTGAAATACCACAATAATTGCTGTTATAAACTGGTTACCAACGTAATTAGAGACGTAAAAATAAATGTTTTGTCGTACCCGTGGTATACGGTCTGATATTTTATTTGTATTTATTTATTCATTTAACCTTTATTTATCTAGGCAAGTCATTGAAGAACACATTCTTATTTACAATGATGGCCTGTCAACCAATCAGCTATTATTATTATTATTTACCACAGCTGTCAACCAATCAGCTTTCAGGGCTCGAACCACCCAATTTGGAGTATATATCATCCTTTTTATGTTTCTACTTTACAGACACATTTTCATTATGTACTTCTCAAAATCTGTAGTAGACAAACCAGTTTACATGTCAAATCTATACGTTTACCAAACGTTTAAGTGATCATCAATTGAGCGCATGCGGATTAAGTAATAATTAGTAAAATGGCTTTTAACAAAAGAGAAGAGAATCATATGAACATTTATGTGATCATTGCATTGTGAAAGGCAGCTACTTTATATGAACATGTATTGCAATGTGAAACATGTATTTCTAGATACATTTGGTGAAACATTTTGTGTGTTGTACTTAGTCAATTGAAAATGTTCTTTATCTGCCCTTTTGATGATCTATTTTAAGTTTTGTACTAAGAGTTGAAAACTGCACCAAAGCGATAAAAAAAAAACCAGTGAAACAAAAACTGTAACCTTATTTTTCTCCTCCTGTAATTCAAAGTGGGAGAGACAGGCTGGTTACACTGTATACTTCCATTACAGACATAGGTTATGGACTGGGAAGTTGACTTTGACTAGACCGGGCCTACGTGGATATATTCAATAACAATGATGAACCTTCACGTCAAACACGGTTTGAGATCTGAGAGCAGAAATTAGATTAGTAACAGTGACTAACATCTTGGTGATTATACAATAGTTCCCGTCACACACACACACGCAGACACACACACACACGCAGACACACACACACACACACACACACACACACACACACACACACACACACACACACACACACACACACACACAGACACACACACACAGACACACACACACACACATGCAGACACACACACACACACACTGTGAATTCCTTGGCTGCCTCCACAACGCCTTCTTTCAGAGGTATATGGTTTCCGTTTAATAGTTGAACATGTATGTTTTGATTGAATCGTTTAATTATGAATTGTGGCATTGAAACTTAAGACTGTGGATTATGATATTAAAAGCAGCCAAAACAATCCATTTGAATGTATCATACTTAAGTTCTTCCAGTGTTTTTTGTTCAATTGACAGTGAGACAGCCATTGGGTTCTTTCCGTTGCGGTTTTCAAGTTTGGATAGGTTTTTTTTGCTGGCTTCCTAAATGCTGACGCATGGAAAAAGAATCAGTGAAATCTTATATAACATAATCAATCATATAGTCCTTATTTCTGTATGAACTCATTCTATTAACAAACATCTCAACCAAACTATTGCAGTGTGGTGACCATCTTGATTTTTTCCCTAACACTTTAAACCCATTATCTGGCTGTTCTCTCCTGTCCATCCAGGCTGTTCTCACCTATCCACCCAGGCTGTTCTCACCTATCCACCCAGGCTGTTCTCACCTATCCACCCAGGCTGTTCTCACCTATCCACCCAGGCTGTTCTCACCTATCCACCCAGGCTGTTCTCACCTATCCACCCAGGCTGTTCTCACCTATCCACCCAGGCTGGTGATTTCTTCCCTGTCTGCACTCTGTATATAGATGTTCTATTGTGTTTTTGACTGTTTGTTTAATGTGTAACTCTGTGTTGTTTTTTTGTCGCACTGCTTTGCTTTGTCTTGGCCAGGTCGCAGTTGCAAATGAGAACTTGTTCTCAACTGACCTACCTGGTTAAATAAAGGTGAAATAAAATAAAAATTCTCTCTGGAGGTGGTAAGAATGATGAAGAACTATTAAAGCCCATTTTTGTTTGTTCCAGAAATGTGGTCTGGAGGCACCATATAGAGGGTGTGAAGCAACTGCGAAGCCTCCTGAGCCTTGCGGAGGCAAATCAAGCTCTGTACCTCATTGCCATGCACCTCCCAAATGTTGTACACAATGCAGAGAGCTCCGTATAGCTCCACATTGGCATGATTGGTTGACGGTAGGTAGGGGCGGGAGGTGTGTGAACTATTTGAATGCCCAGCCTGCCATATCACAGTAAATGCTGTAGGATTTGTAGGCTTCAGATTGACCATGCAGAGCCTTTTAGGCTACCTGTGTGCACTGCAGAGACCCGTTGGAGTTTTGACAACTTTGGCCAATCAGAACGTTGAAAAATGTTTACTAATTCACAGTGTGTCTGCCTTGAGGATGTTCATAAAACTCCACGGACCCCTCTCTGCGCAGTGGTATGTGACCACGATATGTGACCACTTGGTTAAGGCGACACCCTTTTGCCTAGGACACCCAAACTAGAGTGACCACCGCAAAACCCAAGGAGCCTGACCCTCTCTGGAAGTTGCTGTATGTGACCAATACATTTTGATTTGGTTTGATTAGGATATTTAGGGCTATTTAGCCTGTACTTGCTGTTGGTTGAGACTCAGTGCCTGTTCTAGCTTGGTATGTGTGTCAGGGTGGGCAGTAGGACATGTAAATTGGGCCAAGTTGGAGGAACCCAGCAGAGAGTAAGACACACCGTGTACGGAATAGGGTGATTAGACCTTAGTATCTGTAAACAGAGACTGCCAGCAGTGAACACCTTTCATGTCAAGCCAGTTTATCCTCCCTGCTCCTATCATGAGGTTGGAAAGCTGTCAGTGGACGATTGTGGAGAAAGGGATCTGGGTACATGACCTTAGGATAAACAGATATGCGTGGACACACACGGACACACACACACATACACACACACACACACAAATACACACACACACTTTGTAGAGAGACAGATATGGCTCCAGGGGCCATCTGGTCAGCCATATGAGGGCAGGATGCTGGGTTGGTCCTTCATCCTCTACTTGGACAGGACTGGACAGTGGCATAGACTGACCAGGTTAATCCAGGTGAAAGTTATGATCCATTATTGATGTCAGCAGTTAAATCCACCTCAATCAGTGTAGATAGATAGATAGATAGATAGATAGATAGGTACTTTATTGATCCCCCGGGGGGGAAATTTCATTATCAAGCAGCTACAACAAAAACACAGGGCAGGTGCAAAATGCCACAACGAAAGTACACAAAAGACAGATACACGGTACATGATACATAGAGCGGCAGTATGAAAAAGTATAGAAATACAGGATATCTGGAGTGCAAAAAAAAAGCTATAAAAGGACATTGCGTAGTATGAGTGGTTGGCTGAATATGTACACTATACATTGGTGGATGTTGGATGGTTAACTATACTATACAGGTTGATGGCAGAGAAATACTTCAGTAGCTAATGCGTATGATATGAGCGAGGGTAATAATAGTTTACTTAATAGACAGAATGGGTAAATGAACAGGTAAGTGAAAATTTTGCATGGTTAAATTAGCTGTACAGTTAGGTATACAGTTATATTTACAGATAAGTGAATACTTGCATGTTTACACAAACTGTACAGGTAAATGACAGGAAGAGATACTTTAATAGCTAAATGTGTGTATGATATCATTGGGGTAATAATAGTAATTCCCTTAAAATACAGTCCTTAGTGCGCAGGGTTTAATTACAGACAACTGCACTTATTGCACATTTGATATACTAAAAGCAATGAGAAAAGGTGCAACTGGCAGGATACTAATATGCATTCCTGAGTGAATGCCTAGGTCCAATAATTACTTACAATATTGCATGTGATATAATATAACAACTGTACATGGGTATGTATATACAGACCTGTATGAATAAGTAGGTCCTGAGTGGATGAGTGCTGACGGAACAGAGTTACTCACGGATGGATGCATAATTGTTAAACTAGGTCCTAGCACCCCAACAGTTCCAGATCTATGTTGCCGACGGCACGGCACCCCGGTGAGGCATTATATAGTCTCATAGCCGCCGGCAGGAAGGACCTCCTGTGGCGCTCTCTGGCACACCGTGGTGGGATCAGTCTGTGACTGAAAGAGCTCCTCTGCGTCATAACCATAGCGTGCAGAGGGTGGGTGACGTTGTCCATGATGGCCAGCAGTTTGGCCAGGATCCGTCTCTCCGCCACCTCCTCTAGAGAGTCAAGGCTCATCCCCAGGACAGAGCTAGCCTTCCTGATCAGCTTATTTACCCGAGAAGCATCACCGGCTTTGATGTTTGCTCCCCAGCACACCACTGCAAAAAAGATGGCACTGGCCACCACAGACTGGTAGAAGGTATGCAGTAGTTTACTGCACACGTTGAAGGACCTGAGCCTCCTCAGAAAGTAGAGTCGGCTCTGGCCCTTTTTGTACAGGGCCCCGGTGTTACCAGCCCATTCCAGTCTGTTGTCCATATGGACCCCCAAGAACTTGTATGACTCAACCATTTCCACATCCATCCCCTTTATAGGGACTGCAGTCAGTTGTGCCTTGGTTCTCCTGAAGTCCACCACCATCTCCTTAGTTTTGCTGATGTTGAGCTGAAGGTGGTTCTGCTCACACCACAACACAAAGTCACTGATTGTGCTCCTGTACTCCTCCTCCTGCCCACCCCTGATGCACCCTACAATAGCAGAGTCATCCGAGAACTTCTGTAGGTGGCATGTTTCAGAGTTATATCTGAAGTCTGAGGTGTAGAGGGTGAACAGGAAGGGGGACAGGACCGTACCCTGGGGGGCCCCTGTGTTGCTAACTGCCCGTTCTGACACACAGCTCTGTAGTCGCACAAATTGTGGCCTACCGGTCAGGTAGTCCGTGACCCAGGAGACTAAGGGTGCTTCCACTTTCATCCTCCTCATCTTCTCACCCAGTAGCAGGGGCTGAATGGTATTGAAGGCACTGGAGAAGTCAAAAAACATGACCCTCACAGTGCAACCTGCGTTGTCCAGGTGAGAGTAGGCCCTCTGCAGAAGGTAGATGATTGCATCATCCACCCCGATGTTGCGCTGGTATGCAAACTGCAGGGGGTCCATTGATGAACACACCAGGGGTCTGAGGTGAGCGAGGACTAACCTTTCCAGGGTCTTCATGATGTGGGATGTTAGCGCTACAGGTCTGAAGTCATTCAGGACAGTGGGGTGTGCCTTCTTGGGCACTGGGACGAGGCAGGATGTTTTCCACAGCACAGGGACCCTTTCTAGGCTCAGGCTAAGGTTGAAAAGACGCTGGAGTATTCCACACAGTTGGTCAGCACAGACCCTCAGCACCCTTGGGCTGATGCCATCGGGGCCCGCCGCTTTCCACTGGTGTAGTCTCTCCAGCTCTCTCTTCACTTGGTTGGTGGTGAAAGCCAGCCCAGGTAGGGAGGTGGGGGGAAGGGGGGTGTTGAGGATCAGTCCAGGGGGGGCAGGGGCGGAGGTGGGGTCACTGATTGT
The DNA here is from genome assembly GCA_023634145.1 of Thymallus thymallus. NCBI lineage: Eukaryota > Metazoa > Chordata > Actinopteri > Salmoniformes > Salmonidae > Thymallus > Thymallus thymallus. The sequence continues at coordinate 8,040,751 of CM042389.1, forward strand.
CTCAGCAGAGGTGCTGTGAGCAAAGTGGGGGTGGGATAGCCGTGAGGGTGTGTGGTCTGGGGAGCTGGAGGGGAGGTGGACAGGGCCAGTATCGAACCTGTTAAAAAATTGGTTCAGCTCATTGGCTCTGTCCTGGGTCCCCTCCGTCTGCCCACTGTTTGACTTTTTGAAGCCAGTGATATTTCTCATACCCTTCCACACCTCTCTCACCTGGCTCTGCCTCAGCTTGTCCTCCATCTTCTCCTTATACACTCTCTTCCCCTCAGCAATCCGCAACTTCAGCTCCCTCTGTACGCATTTCAATTTGTCCTTGTCCTTCTCCTTGAAGATGAAGGTGAGGAGAGGTTAAAGAAGGATTTTTAAGCCTTGAGACGATTGAGACATGGATTGTGTATGTGTGCCATTCAGAGGGTGTATGGGCAAGACAAAATATTGAAGTAGCTATGAACAGGGTATGGTAGTAGGTTGCCTGGAGGGCAGGCAGTGTGGCCCCAGTGATGCGTTGGGCTGACCGCACACCACCCTCTGGAGAGCCCAGCGGTTGTGGATGGTGAAATTGCCATACCAGGCGGTGATACAGCCCGACAGGATGCTCTCAATGGTGCGCCTGTAGAAGTCTGTTAGAGACTTAGGGCCAAGAAGGCGCTATTGCACCTTCTTCACCACATTGTCTGTGTGAATGGACCATTTCAGGTTGTCAGTGATGTGCACACAGAGGAACCTGAAGCTTCTCACCCTCTCCACTGTAGCCCTGTCGATGGGCATGGGTACTCACTCTGCTATCTCCTGAAGATCAGCTCCTTTGTTTTGTTGATGTTGAGTGAGAGGTTATTTTCCTGGCACCACTCCGCAGGGCCCTCACTTCTTCCTTGTAGGCTGTCTAGTCATTGTTGGTAATCAGGTCTACCACTGTTTTTTCATCTGCAACTTGATGGGTGAGTTGGAGACGTGAGTGGCCACACAGTCATGGGTGAACAGGGAGTACAGGAGGGGGCTGAGCACAAACCCTTGTGGGGCCCCCGTGTTGAGGATCAGCGTAGTGGAGGTGTTGCCTATCTTCACCAGGGTCGGCCAGTCAAGAAGTCCAGGACCCAGTTGTACAGGTGGGGGTACAGACTCAGGGCCCGAGCTTAGTGATGAGCTTAGAGGGCACTACGGTGTTGAAGGCGGAGCTGTAGGCGATGAACAGCATTCTTACATAGGTATTCCTCTTGTTCAGATGAGATACGGCGGTGTGCAGTGTGATGGAAATTGCATCATCAATAGATCTGTTTGGGCGGTATCACCTCTCGGGTAAGGTAGAGGTGATATGATCCTTACCTAGCCTCTCAAAGCACTTCATTATGACAGAAGTGTGCTAGGGGGCAATAGTCATTTAGTTCAGTTACCTTCACTTTTTTGGGTACAGGAACGATGGTGGACATCTTGAAGCAAGTGGGGACAACAGATGGGAATAGGGAGAGATTGCATATGTCCGTAAACACTCCAGCCAGATGGTCTACACATGCTCTGAGGACGGAGGGATGCCATCTGGGGCAGCAGTTCACACTTTCAGATCACACTTTCAGTGTTGCGCGAATGCTGCCATCTATCCAAGTTCTAACCATCAAAGTGGGAACAACATACTCTATGCACTTCCTGATGAACTCAGTCACCGAGTCAGTCTATATGTCAATGTTATTCTCAAGAGGCAACCCAGAACATCCCAGTCCACGTGATCAAAACAGTCTTGAAGCATAGATTCCAATTGGTCAGACCAAGGTTGAATAGTCCTTACCATGGGTACTTCCTGTTTAAGTTTTTGCCTATTGGAAGGGAGGATCAGAATGGATGTGTGATCTGATTTGCCGAAGGGAGGGCGGGGGAGGGCCTTGTAGCCATCACAGGAGGGGGATTAGAAATGGTCAAGAATTCTTGATAAGCAAGTTGAACAGGCGATGTGTTGATAAAACGTAGGTAGTGTTTTCCTCAGATTTGCTTTGTTAAAATCCCCAGCTACAATAAGTGTGTCCTCGGGATATGCGGTTTCCAGTTTGCAAAAAGTCCAGTATAGGAATCACAGTGTCGGCCATGACGATTAACGAAGAGAATTCTCTAGATGTAATGCAGTCATCATTTGATAGTGAGGTATTTCAGATCAATAGAACAAAAGGACTTGAGTTCCTGTAAGTTACCACAATCAAACCATGAGTAATTAATCATGAGTGGAAATGCCTTGGGTGGTACGAACAAAGCATCCAATTCAGCAAAGTCTAATTGGTCGAAATGCTGGTGAGTGGCCGCCAATTATTATTTTTATTTCAACAGGTAGGCCAGTTGAGAACATGTTCTCATTTACAACTGCGACCTGGCAATCTAATATCCCAAAGTTATTTTTGGCTAAAGGTAATAATGCAAGAAACATTCTAAGCAAATAATGCAAGAAAAAAGGCAGAACTTAATATTTGGTACAGAAACCTTTGTTTGCAATTACAGAGATCATACGTTTCCTGTAGTTCTTGACCAGGTTTGCACACACTGCAGCAGGGATTTTGGCCCACTCCTCCATACAGACCTTCTCCAGATCCTTCAGGTTTCGGGGCTGTCGCTGAGCAATACAGACTTTCAGCTCCCTCCAAAGATTTTCTATTGGGTTCAGGTCTGGAGACTGGCTAGGCCACTCCAGGACCTTGAGATGCTTCTTACGGAGCCACTCCTTAGTTGCCCTGGCTGTGTTTTTTGGGTAGTTGTCATGCTGGAAGACCCAGCCATGACCCATCTTCAATGCTCTTACTGAGGGAAGGAGGTTGTTGGCCAAGATCTCGCGATACATGGCTCCATTCATCCTCCCCTCAATACGGTGCAGTCGTCCTGTCCCCTTTGCAGAAAAGCATCCCCAAAGAATGATGTTTCCACCTCCATGCTTCACGGTTGGGATGGCGTTCTTGGGGTTGTACTCATCCTTCTTCTTCCTCCAAACACGGCGAGTGGAGTTTAGACCAAAAAGCTATATTTTTGTCTCATCAGACCACATGACCTTCTCCCATTCCTCCTCTGGATCATCCAGATGGTCATTGGCAAACTTCAGACGGGCCTGGACATGCGCTGGCTTGAGCAGGGGGACCTTGCGAGTGCTGCAGGATTTTAATCCATGACGGCGTAGTGTGTTACTAATGGTTTTCTTTGAGACTGTGGTCCCAGCTCTCTTCAGGTCATTAACCAGGTCCTGCCGTGTAGTTCTGGGCTGATCCCTCACCTTCCTCATGATCATTGATGCCCTACGAGGTGAGATCTTGCATGGTGCCCCAGACCGAGGGAGATTGACCGTCATCTTGAACTTCTTCCGTTTTCTAATAATTGCGCCAACAGTTGTTGCCTTCTCACCAAGCTGCTTGCCTATTGTCCTGTAGCCCATCCCAGCCTTGTGCAGGTCTACAATTTTATCCCTGATGTCCTTACACAGTTCTCTGGTCTTGGCCATTGTGGAGAGGTTGGAGTCTGTTTGATTGAGTGTGTGGACAGGTGTCTTTTATACAGGTAACGAGTTCAAACAGGTGCAGTTAATACAGGTAATGAGTGGAGAACAGGAGGGCTTCTTAAAGAAAAACTAACAGGTCTGTGAGAGCCGGAATTCTTACTGGTTGGTAGGTGATCAAATACTTATGTCATGCAATAAAATGCAAATTAATTATTGTTTTTTGTTTTAGATTCCGTCTCTCACAGTTGAAGTGTACCTATGATAAAAATGACAGACCTCTACATGCTTTGTAAGTAGGATAACCTGCAAAATCGGCAGTGTATCAAATACTTGTTCTCCCCACTGTATATATACTGCAAGTTGTCTAGGAGCTAGGAGCAGCGCGACCATGTCTGTCGCCGCCATCTTGTAAGTGTGTGATATAATACACCATGATGCATTTCATCTTTCTCATACCTTATACTGCACCATGGCATTAGGCTCTCACAATAAGTTCCGGCAAGGAAGGTATTATATGTTCCTTAATTAGCAGCTGTCAACCATGACGCTAGTCATCTCTTGCTTTAAAAAATATATGTGCAGTGATTGGTGCTGTTATCCTCTGCACTTTCAGTCAAATACCCCACCGCCTCCATCAGTAGATGATCTGATGGAATAGCGTAATGTCTTAATCTCGGTTGGGACTTGGCTGTGTGAGAGAGAGTCAGTGCCAAGCTGCACATCAGAAGGAGAGGGAAAGGGGATTTTGGAAATCCATTGCTCTCTTCCTGACAAGTGGTGGCCAGCGGGTGGTGGTGTTATAATAGTATTATTACACACTACTACATTACAAAACACTTCATCATGGGATCCTATTCAACTTCTCCCAGTTCTGAGAGTCTCTCCCCCCCCCCCCTCTCTCCCCCTCTCTCTCTCTCTCTCTCCCTCTCTCTCTCTCTCTCTCTCTCTCCCTCTCTCTCCCTCTCTCTCTCTCCCTCTCTCCCCCCCCCTCTCTCCCTCTCTCTCCCTCTCTCTCCCTCTCTCTCTCTCCCTCTCTCTCTCCCTCTCTCTCTCCCTCTCTCTCTCTCCCTCTCTCTCTCTCCCTCTCTCTCTCCCTCTCTCTCTCCCTCTCTCTCTCTCTCTCTCTCTTTTTCACACGCTCTCCGTTATTGCCTCTCTCTTGCTCTCTCTTCTTGTTAGTCTCACCTTGATGTTGGACCTGTTAAACCTCACCTTGATGTTGGACCTGTTAAACCTCACCTTGATGTTGGACCTGTTAAACCTCACCTTGATGTAGGACCTGTTAAACCTCACCTTGATGTTGGACCTGTTAAACCTCACCTAGTATAGTAGTATATTATTAGTAGTAGTATAAGTATAGAGATGTAGTATATAGTAGTAGTATAGATTAGTAGTATAGATTAGTAGTATAGAGTAGTAGTATAGAGAAGTAGTATAGAGTAGTAGTATAGTACAGAGTAGTAGTAAAGGGTAGTAGTATAGATTAGTAGTATAGTACAGAGTAGTAGTACAGAGTAGTAGTATAGGTTAGTAGTATAGAGTAGTAGTATAGATTAGTAGTATAGAGTAGTAGTATAGAGTAGTAGTGTAGATTAGTAGTATAGAGTAGTAGTATAGATTAGTAGTATAGAGTTGTAGTATAGAGAAGTAGTATAGAGTAGTAGTGTAGTACAGAGTAGTAGTATAGAGTAGTAGTATAGATTAGTAGTATAGATTAGTAGTATAGTACAGATTAGTAGTATGGAGTAGTAGTATAGAGGAGTAGTATAGAGTAGTAGTATAGAGTAGTAGTATAGATTAGTAGTATAGAGCAGTAGTATAGAGTAGTAGTATAGAGTAGTAGTATAGTACAGAGTTGTAGTACAGAGTAGTAGTATAGAGTAGTAGTTTAGAGTAGTAGTATGGATTAGTATTATAGTACAGAGTAGTAGTATAGATGAGTAGTAAAGCGTAGTAGTATAGAGTAGTAGTATGCATTAGTAGTATAGAGTAGTAGTATAGAGTAGTAGTATGGATTAGTAGTATAGAGTAGTAGTATAGAGTAGTAGTATAGAGTAGTAGTATGGATTAGTAGTATAGAGTAGTAGTATAGAGTAGTAAAATAGAGTAGTAGTATGGATTAGTAGTATAGAGTAGTAGTAAAGAGTAGTAGTATAGATTAGTAGTATAGAGTAGTAGTATAGAGTTGTAGTATAGAGAAGTAGTATAGAGTAGTAGTATAGAGTAGTAGTATAGAGTAGTAGTATAGACTGCTCTCTGTTTCTCTACTCTCTGTTTCTCATTCCCTGTCTGGCAGGGCTCTCTCTCCTAATTATTGGAGATAAGATGTGTGTGTGTGTGTGTTACTGGTTGACTGTGTGCGAGTGTGTGTATCATCACAATTAATACCGCTCTCTCTTACACCAGCACTTTGTAAATCATGTATTTGGTGTTGTTGTTGGAAAACTTTGAAAATTATTATCTTTTGTCTCTCCCCCTACCGTTCATTTATATTCCCTCAGTATCTTTTTCGTACCATGAATAAATGCGCTATATTAAAACGTCTTGGGGACAGATTGCATTTTTAACAGTGCAGTGAAACTCTGATTTCATGAATAGTCTCATGCTGGAGTTTCCCAAATATGTTGTTGCTGTGACCTGCTTGAACCTCAAAGGAAACATTATTGTGAGCAGCCAAATAGACAAAATCTATGTTTCTATTCAGGACACAACAATCCAAACTGAATCACTTGCAGCACACCAGTGCAGTCAGTCCTGATCAACAGCTTGTGAAACACTGTTCAAGACAGACAGACAGACACACACAAACACACACACACACGCACACACACATAGACATACACACACACACACACACACACAGACAGACACACAGATAGCCCAGAGAACAATCCTTATGTCTCAAATGAGAAACAGCCTTGAAACCAGCCAAACCACCAGAATACAAACCAGGAAGAATGTATAATGAAGACTCTGTCAGCTGTCACAACATGTCATGATCATATAAACTCAGTCTGAAACCAAGGCATGAAATCAAATCATACTCTGGGAGAGAGTATGATTACTGGCATTACTTCCTGCTTTTACTACCAGTTATGGGTACACTCAATAACGGTAGCTGGTCAACTCATCACTGAACATTTACTTGGAAGGGCACACACCTGTCTATTTAAGGTCCCACAGTTGATCAGAGCAAAAACCAAGCCATGAGGTCGAAGGAATTGTCCGTAGAGCTCCAAGACAGAATTGTATCAAGGCTCAGATCTTGGGAAATGTACCAAAACATTTCTGTAGCATTGAAGGTCCCCAAGAACACAGTGGCCTTCATTCTTAAATGGAAGATGCTTGGAACCACCAAGACTCCTTCTAGAGCTGGCCACCTGGCCAAAATGAGCAACTCTTCACTGAACATTGACTAGAATGTAAATCCTGGTTTAAGGAGTGGTTTAAGTCTCTAAATGTCCTTGAGTGGCCCAGCCGGAGCCCAGACTTGAACCTGGTCGAACATCTCTGGAGAGACTTGAAAATAGCTGTGCAGCAACGCACCCCATCCAACCTGAGCTGAGAGGATTGAGAGCTTGAGAGGATCTGCAGAGAAGAATGGGAGAAACTCCCCAAATAAAGGTGTGCCAAGCTTGTAGCGTCATACCCAATAAGACTTGAGAGAATCTGCAGAGAAGAATGGGAGAAACTCCCCAAATAAAGGTGTGCCAAGCTTGTAGCGTCATACCCAATAAGACTTGTGAATGTAATTGCTGCCAAAGGTGCTTCAACAAAGTACTGAGTAAAGGGTCTGAAAACATATGTAAATGTGATATTTCAGTTCCTACCTTAACCATAGACATAACCCCAACCTTAACCCTTACTCTAACTCTAACCGTAACCTTAGCAAGCAGTTTCTTATCAACAGATAGTTTGTTGATATAATGACCATCTGTAGAGCAGACTACCCCATTAAAGTGTGGAAAGATTGGGAAACACATACTGCCTAACAGACTTTTAGAATCAACAAAGAAATCTATAATATGGTCATTTAGCTAACACTTGAATCCACTTTTATGACTTAGAGTTTACAGTTAACACATAATGTATATGCAGTAGTGTAAATGTGGTGCTCTGTGGGAATCAAACCCCCAACTCTGAGTCATCAAAACTCCATGGCGACATCCCAATTGGCCTACCATTTCCATATTTAGTGCACTACTTTTTACCTGAACCCCATGAGTCCTGTTCAAAAGCAGTTGACATAAGGAATAGGGAGTCATTTGGAACATACTGTACACAGAGAGATGAGCCAACAGAGAAAAATATTAATGGTCCTAATCTTCTGGCTTTAGGGAAACATCGGTTTCTGGGCATTTCACACAGTCAAATTTATTTTATAGCAACAATGTGAGACATTCTAGGATTTTACATATTTACTTTGAGAAAACCATAGGATATGTGCATCTTTTATTTCTTTATGACAGTAAATTTATATCATTATATACATTTTCAAATGTTAAATTCTGCAATTACAGCAGTGTTTCAAATTATCAACTAATCATCGAACTTTGATCATTTGAATCAGAACGTCCTGAGGACAGAGTTTGGTTATAGTTTCTTAGATATTGTGTAATCTGTGATTTCATCTCTCTCTCTCTCTCTCTCTCTCTCTCTCTCTCTCAATTTCATTTCAATTCAATTCACTTTATTGACGCAACAATGTGCATATTGCCAAAGTATGATACATCAAATTTTTTCTTTCTTTTTTTTCTTTTTATATAATTACATCAGAGAACAAAATAACAACATAGGAAAAAAAGGCATTAAATATGTCAGGCACTGTCCCTCAACTTGTGGCAGGCAGCAACATAGCATGCTGCCAGCGCACAGCTGTCCATGTCTTCCCCCAAAAGGATTGGCAGCCTTTCTATTTCAGAGAGGTCCTCAAAGCCCCGGACTACTTGTTCGAATTTTTACATTTTGTCAGGAAATGCAGCTCTGTCTCTGGTTCTGCTGTGGTGCAGTGGTTGCACAGCCTTTCCTCTACAGGGAGCCAGGTTTTCCTATGTCTACCCTTCTCAATAGCAAGGCTGTGCTCGCTGAGCCTGTACTTTGTCAAGGTTTTCTGAGGTTTTGATCAGTCACCATAGTCAGATAGTTTGCCATGGTGTACTGTCGATTTAGGGACAAATAGCACTGCATTTTGCTTTGTGCTTGTGTTTGTGTTTTCCAATAGGTAATGTAGTTTTGTTTTAGATGTTTTGTAATTTGGTTAATTCTGATTGGTTGGTTGTTCTGGTCCTGAGGCTTCAGTATGTTAGTGGGACAGGTTTGTGAACTCAGCCCCCGGACCAGTTGGATGAAGGGACTCTTATCTTTGCTCAACTCTTGGTATTGCAGGGCTCGGTAATGATATGAGAGGGGGTCACTGTGTTTTAGGTGTTTCCAAAACTTAATTGCTCTTTTTTTAGTTTTTAATATTAGTGGATATCGGCCTAATTCTGCCCTGCATGCATTGTTTGTAGTTTTCCTCTGGACATGTAGGAGAATCTTACAAAGTTCCGCATGCAAGGTGGGTCGGCAGGTAGCCCAGTGGTTAGAGTGTTGGGCCCATAACCAAAAGGTTGCTGGATCAAATCCCCGAGCTGACAAGGTAAAAATCTGTCGTTCTGCCCCTGAACAAGGCAGTTAACCCATTGTTCCTAGGCTGTCATTGAAAATAAGAATATGTTCTTAACTGACTTGCCTAGTAAAAAAAAGGTCCCAATGGGATGTTTGTCCCAGTGGGTAAAATCTTGTTTTGTAAGTGGACCCCACACCTCGCTGCCATGGAGTGCGATTGGTTCAATCACGCAGGCTCTAGTTTCATCTTATCTTGATTATTGTCTAGTCATATGGTCAAGTCTTGCAGGCTCTAGTTTTATCTTGACTATTATCCAGCCATGTGGTCAACTGCTGCAAATAAAGACCTAGTTAAGCTGCAGCTGACCCAGAACAGAGTGGCACGTCTTTCTCTTCATTGTAATCAGAGGGCTAATATTAATACTATGCATGTCAGTCTTTCTTGGCTAAGAGTTGAGGAAATACTGACTGCATAATTTTTATATGAAACAATGTGTTGAAAATTCAAAATTGTTTGCATAATCAACTTACACACAGCTCTGACACACACACTTACCCCACCAGACATGCCACCAGGGGTCTTTTCACTGTCCACAAATACAAAACAAAATTTTAAAATCCATTCTTTCATGGGACTCCCTTCCATCTCATATTGCTCAAATGAACAGCAGACCTGGTTTAAAAAAACAGATAAAGCAACATCTCACGGCACCTAGTTATTTTGTGTGTATTGTATTGATATGTAGGCTGTGTGCCGTTTTTAAATGTATGTAGTTCTGTCCTCGAGCTGTTCTTGTCTATTAATGTTCTGTATTATGTCATGGTTCATGTTTTGTGTGGACACAAGGAAGACTAGCTGCTGATTTCACTACAGCTAATGCGGATCCTAATAAAATACCAAACAGACACTCACTCTCACATATTAAATAAAAAATTATATAAAAACACAAAACTATAACACACACATAAACACACATAAATGTACACACACACACACACACACACACACACACACACACACACACACACACACACACACACACACACACACACACACACACATTTTACTTTATTTGAATCCACCAATCAAATCTATGAAAAAAGGATCCAAACATTTCAAAGGTCCCTGCAGGCACTCAAGGGTACAGAAAGCTGAATACTACTCTATACTACAGCAGTACCTAGCCAATTGCTTTGCCCTAGTTTTTGTTAGGCCTGCAGTCTGGAGGTCACACACTGCAAGCCTGTGTACGTGGCCGAGACTGCTAAATATCAGCACCACCCGCTTGCACCTACACCCCAGGCTGTCCAAGCGTGCCAGGAGGGGCTGGTATTTTAGAAGCTTCTCGGCAAAGGCCTGCTCCGTGTAGCCATCAAATAAGTAGCCCACTTCCAAAATGAGCACTTACCCCTGGCATCCCCCCCACAACAACAATATCTGGCTTATTTGGCACACAGGAAAACACATAATCAACATCAAACCAGCTTCACCTTACACACGAGTGTTTATGCATTTGTGCTTTTGGTGAGACTACTTGTCTTAACTCGCTGGCTATCAGGTCAACAAGGCGGTCATGTCTAGCAATGTACAAATTATTGTATGAACAGCAGCCATTCACAACATGGACAATGGAGTCCATTACATTTGATTAATGTAGAAAATGATACAAATTAGTGTTGTCCTGGATGTACTGTAGGATGAGATGTTCCTTCATGAGTGACAGAAGCTTCCACAACAACACCGTGATCTGCCACAACTGCATCAGAGGCAGTCACTGGCTCAGCTTGCATATCAGTCCGTGTCCACCTGAGCTCCACTCCAGTCCGGTTGCACAGGTCGTTGAGATCCGGCCAGTCTGACCAGACTCCAAAGCCCGCAGCATGAGTGTCCAATTTTCCATTGTCCCTGGCCAGTGGAACCTTACTCCTTGGTAGGTCCAGAAGTAAGGAGGCTAACTCCTTACTAACTGTCACATCGTCACTGTTGAGCATGTTCAAAAGGTGAGCACCTCTAGTAGCCGTGTAAATCCACTCAATATTCGGGACACCTAAACCCCCCTCTCTTTGGCTCAGGAAGAGAACGTCACATGTGATGTGTGTGTTTAGTCATAGCCAATTTCTCACCACTTGAACAGTTTTGTTATTAATTTCCCTCAGAACCTTCTTTGGGATATGCACATTTGCAAGCAGATGTTGAATCTTTGCTAGGGCCACCTCTCTCATAGCTTATAGCTTCATGACCACAGGCAGAGGGGAAATGTCAATCATATCAAGCCTGGTTAAATACTCATGGACAAGCTCCTCAACATGTTCCCCCACTCACCAGTAACATTAAACCCCACATCCAGTCGGACCAGATGGCCTCAGGTCACACACACACACACACACAACCAAACTCAGTCCATCAAGGGCACAAGGCGAGACCCAGATGCAGACACAGGAGGCAGATGGTTTGAGCTCCTATATTTATTAAAGAACAAGGTGTAGGCAAAAGGCAGGTCAGGGACAGGCAAAAGTTCATTAACCAGATCAGAGTCCAAACAGTACAGGCCGACACCCTTATACAGAGCAAATTACAGTAGTGAGTGCATACTTTTTTTTTTATTCATACTGGTCCCCTGTGGGAATCAAACCCACAAACCTGGCACTGCAAGCACCATGCTCTACCAACTGAGCTACGCCGAACATCTGTCAAGGGTTTATCCTATTTTACCATAGGAACATTTTTTACCACAAAAGATTTCATTGAAACTTCCATTCGTATCTCAAAATGACTCAATTGAAATGGAATTTACCCCAACCCTGATACATTTTGGCATACATCTAGATACAATAAAAATTGCATAGGCACTAGAAAACTTCACTGCTTGATATCTCCCTCTCTGGGCTAAATGATTGCGTCTTTCGACACTGCTTCAAGAAGGCTAAGCAGGGGTACAGTGCTTTTTCTTTGTGGCTTCTCTGGTGTGATAAATCAAACGGGCTCTAGTCAGGGAGTAAACTGGCTCTAGTCAGGAGATGAACTGGCTCTAGATAAACTGGCTCTAATCAGGAGAAAAACTGGCTCTAGATAAACTGTCTCTAGTCAGGGGATAAACTGGCTCTAGTCAGGAGATAAACTGGCTCTAGTCAGGGGATAAACTGGCTCTAGATAAACTGTCTCTAGTCAGGGGATAAACTGGCTCTAGTCAGGGGATAAACTGGCTCTAGTCAGGGGATAAACTGTCTCTAGATAAACTGGCTCTAGTCAGGGGATAAACTGGCTCTAGTCAGGGGATAAACTGGCTCTAGATAAACTGGCTCTAGTCAGGGGATAAACTGGCTCTAGTCAGGAGATGAACTGGCTCTAACCAGGAGATAAACTGTCTCTAATCAGGAGCTAAACTGGCTATAATTAGGAGATAAACTGGCTCTAATCAGGGGATAAACTGTCTCTAGTCAGGGGATAAACTGGCTCTAATCAGGAGATATACTGGCTCTAATCAGGAGATAAACTGGCTCTAATCAGGAGATAAACTGTCTCTAATCAGGAGCTAAACTGGCTCTAATCAGGAGATAAACTGTCTCTAATCAGGAGCTAAACTGGCTCTAATCAGGAGATAAACTGGCTCTAATCAGGAGATAACCTGTCTCTAATCAGGAGATAAACTGGCTCTAATCAGGAGATAAACTGGCTCTAATCAGGAGATAAACTGGCTCTAATCAGGAGCTAAACTGGCTATAATCAGGAGATATACTGTCTCTAATCAGGAGATGAACTGGCTCTAGATAAACTGGCTCTAATCAGGAGATAAACTGGCTCTAATCAGGAGATAAACTGGCTCTAGTCAGGAGATAAACTGGCTCTAATCAGGAGATAAACTGTCTCTAATCAGGAGATAAACTGGCTCTAATCAGGAGATTAACTGGCTATAATCAGGAGATATACTGTATCTAATTAGGAGATAAACTGGCTCTAATCAGGAGATAAACTGTCTCTAATCAGGAGATAACCTGTCTCTAATCAGGAGATAAACTGGCTCTAATCAGGAGAAAAACTGGCTCTAATCAGGAGATAAACTGGCTCTAATCAGGAGATAAACTGGCTCTAATCAGGAGATAAACTGGCTCTAATCAGGAGATAACCTGTCTCTAATCAGGAGATAAACTGGCTCTAATCAGGAGATGAACTGGCTCTAATCAGGAGATGAACTGGCTCTAATCAGGAGATGAACTGGCTCTAATCAGGAGATAAACTGGCTCTAATCAGGAGATAAACTGGCTCTAATCAGTAGCTAAACTGGCTCTAGGAAAACTGGCTCGAATCAGGAGATAAACTGGCTCTAATCAGGAGAAAAACTGGCTCTAGATAAACTGGCTCTAATCAGGAGATGAACTGGCTCTAATCAGGAGATAAACTGGCTATAATTAGGAGATAAACTGGCTCTAATCAGGAGATAAACTGTCTCTAGATAAACTGGCTCTAATCAGGAGATGAACTGGCTCTAATCAGGAGATAAACTGGCTATAATTAAGAGATAAACTGGCTCTAATCAGGAGATAAACTGTCTCTAGATAAACTGGCTCAAATCAGGAGATAAACTGGCTCTAATCAGGAGATAAACTGTCTCTAATCAGGAGATGAACTGGCTCTAATCAGGAGATAAACTGGCTCTAATCAGGAGCTAAACTGGCTATAATCAGGAGATATACTGTCTCTAATCAGGAGATGAACTGGCTCTAGATAAACTGGCTCTAATCAGGAGATAAACTGGCTCTAATCAGGAGATAAACTGGCTCTAATCAGGAGATAAACTGGCTCTAATCAGGAGCTAAACTGGCTATAATCAGGAGATATACTGTCTCTAATCAGGAGATGAACTGGCTCTAGATAAACTGGCTCTAATCAGGAGATAAACTGGCTCTAATCAGGAGAAAAACTGGCTCTAGTCAGGAGATAAACTGGCTCTAATCAGGAGATAAACTCGCTCTAATCAGGAGATAAACTGGCTCTAATCAGGAGATTAACTGGCTATAATCAGGAGATATACTGTCTCTAATCAGGAGATAAACTGTCTCTAATCAGGAGATGAACTGGCTCTAATCAGGAGAAAAACTGGCTCTACATAAACTGGCTCTAATCAGGAGATGATCTGGCTCTAATCAGGAGATAAACTGGCTCTAATCAGGAGATAAACTGGCTCTAATCAGGGGATAAACTGGCTCTAATCGGGAGATAAACTGGCTCTAGTCAGGAGATAAACTGGCTCTAATCAGGAGATAAACTGGCTCTAATCAGGAGATAAACTGGCTCTAATCAGGAGATAAACTGGCTCTAATCAGGAGATTAACTGGCTATAATCAGGAGATATACTGTCTCTAATTAGGAGATAAACTGGCTCTAATCAGGAGATAAACTGTCTCTAATCAGGAGATAACCTGTCTCTAATCAGGAGATAAACTGGCTCTAATCAGGAGATAAACTGGCTCTAATCAGGAGATAAACTGGCTCTAATCAGGAGATAAACTGGCTCTAATCAGGAGATAAACTGGCTCTAATCAGGAGATGAACTGGCTCTAATCAGGAGATGAACTGGCTCTAATCAGGAGATGAACTGGCTCTAATCAGGAGATAAACTGGCTCTAATCAGTAGCTAAACTGGCTCTAGATAAACTGGCTCGAATCAGGAGATAAACTGGCTCTAATCAGGAGAAAAACTGGCTCTAGATAAACTGGCTCTAATCAGGAGAAAAACTGGCTCTAGATAAACTGGCTCTAATCAGGAGATGAACTGGCTCTAATCAGGAGATAAACTGGCTATAATTCGGAGATAAACTGGCTCTAATCAGGAGATAAACTGTCTCTAGATAAACTGGCTCTAATCAGGAGATGAACTGGCTCTAATCAGGAGATAAACTGGCTATAATTAGGAGATAAACTGGCTCTAATCAGGAGATAAACTGGCTCTAGATAAACTGGCTCAAATCAGGAGATAAACTGGCTCCAATCAGGAGATAAACTGGCTCTAATCAGGAGATGAACTGGCTCTAATCAGGAGATGAACTGTCTCTAATCAGGAGATGAACTGGCTCTAATCAGGAGAAAAACTGGCTCTAGATAAACTGGCTCTAATCAGGAGATAAACTGTTTCTAATCAGGAGATAAACTGGCTCTAATCAGGGGATAAACTGTCTCTAATCAGGAGATGAACTGGCTCTAATCAGGAGAAAAACTGGCTCTAGATAAACTGTCTCTAATCAGGAGATAAACTGTCTCTAATCAGGAGATAAACTGGCTCTAATCAGGGGATAAACTGTCTCTAATCAGGAGATGAACTGGCTCTAATCAGGAGAAAAACTGGCTCTAGATATACTGTCTCTAATCAGGAGATAAACTGGCTCTAATCAGGAGATAAACTGGCTCTAATCAGGAGATAAACTGGCTCTAATCAGGAGATAAACTGGCTCTAATCAGGAGATGAACTGGCTCTAATCAGGAGATGAACTGGCTCTAATCAGGAGATAAACTGGCTCTAATCAGGAGATAAACTGGCTCTAATCAGTAGCTAAACTGGCTCTAGATAAACTGGCTCGAATCAGGAGATAAACTGGCTCTAATCAGGAGAAAAACTGGCTCTAGATAAACTGGCTCTAATCAGGAGAAAAACTGGCTCTAGATAAACTGGCTCTAATCAGGAGATGAACTGGCTCTAATCAGGAGATAAACTGGCTATAATTCGGAGATAAACTGGCTCTAATCAGGAGATAAACTGTCTCTAGATAAACTGGCTCTAATCAGGAGATGAACTGGCTCTAATCAGGAGATAAACTGGCTATAATTAGGAGATAAACTGGCTCTAATCAGGAGATAAACTGGCTCTAGATAAACTGGCTCAAATCAGGAGATAAACTGGCTCCAATCAGGAGATAAACTGGCTCTAATCAGGAGATGAACTGGCTCTAATCAGGAGATAAACTGTCTCTAATCAGGAGATGAACTGGCTCTAATCAGGAGAAAAACTGGCTATAGATAAACTGGCTCTAATCAGGAGATAAACTGTTTCTAATCAGGAGATAAACTGGCTCTAATCAGGGGATAAACTGTCTCTAATCAGGAGATGAACTGGCTCTAATCAGGAGAAAAACTGGCTCTAGATAAACTGTCTCTAATCAGGAGATAAACTGGCTCTAATCAGGAGATAAACTGGCTCTAATCAGGGGATAAACTGTCTCTAATCAGGAGATGAACTGGCTCTAATCAGGAGAAAAACTGGCTGTAGATATACTGTCTCTAATCAGGAGATAAACTGGCTCTAATTAGGAGATAAACTGGCTCTAATCAGGAGATAAACTGGCTCTAATCAGGAGCTAAACTGGCTATAATCAGGAGATATACTGTCTCTAATCAGGAGATGAACTGGCTCTAGATAAACTGGCTCTAATCAGGAGATAAACTGGCTCTAATCAGGAGATAAACTGGCTCTAGTCAGGAGATAAACTGGCTCTAATCAGGAGATAAACTGTCTCTAATCAGGAGATAAACTGGCTCTAATCAGGAGATTAACTGGCTATAATCAGGAGATATACTGTCTCTAATTAGGAGATAAACTGGCTCTAATCAGGAGATAAACTGGCTCTAATCAGGAGATAAACTGGCTCTAATCAGGAGATAAACTGGCTCTAATCAGGAGATAACCTGTCTCTAATCAGGAGATAAACTGGCTCTAATCAGGAGATGAACTGGCTCTAATCAGGAGATGAACTGGCTCTAATCAGAAGATGAACTGGCTCTAATCAGGAGATAAACTGGCTCTAATCAGGAGATAAACTGGCTCTAATCAGTAGCTAAACTGGCTCTAGGAAAACTGGCTCGAATCAGGAGATAAACTGGCTCTAATCAGGAGAAAAACTGGCTCTAGATAAACTGGCTCTAATCAGGAGATGAACTGGCTCTAATCAGGAGATAAACTGGCTATAATTAAGAGATAAACTGGCTCTAATCAGGAGATAAACTGTCTCTAGATAAACTGGCTCAAATCAGGAGATAAACTGGCTCTAATCAGGAGATAAACTGGCTCTAATCAGGAGCTAAACTGGCTATAATCAGGAGATATACTGTCTCTAATCAGGAGATGAACTGGCTCTAGATAAACTGGCTCTAATCAGGAGATAAACTGGCTCTAATCAGGAGATAAACTGGCTCTAATCAGGAGATAAACTGGCTCTAATCAGGAGCTAAACTGGCTATAATCAGGAGATATACTGTCTCTAATCAGGAGATGAACTGGCTCTAGATAAACTGGCTCTAATCAGGAGATAAACTGGCTCTAATCAGGAGAAAAACTGGCTCTAGTCAGGAGATAAACTGGCTCTAATCAGGAGATAAACTCGCTCTAATCAGGAGATAAACTGGCTCTAATCAGGAGATTAACTGGCTATAATCAGGAGATATACTGTCTCTAATCAGGAGATAAACTGTCTCTAATCAGGAGATGAACTGGCTCTATTCAGGAGAAAAACTGGCTCTACATAAACTGGCTCTAATCAGGAGATGATCTGGCTCTAATCAGGAGATAAACTGGTTCTAATCAGGAGATAAACTGGCTCTAATCAGGGGATAAACTGTCTCTAATAGGGAGATAAACTGGCTCTAGTCAGGAGATAAACTGGCTCTAATCAGGAGATAAACTGGCTCTAATCAGGGGATAAACTGTCTCTAATCAGGAGATGAACTGGCTCTAATCAGGCGAAAAACTGGCTCTAGATAAACTGTCTCTAATCAGGAGATAAACTGGCTCTAATCAGGAGCTAAACTGGCTCTAGGAGATAAACTGGCTCTAATCAGGAGATAAACTGGCTCTAGATAAACTGGCTCTAATCAGGAGATAAACTGGCTCTAATCAGGAGATAAACTGGCTCTAATCAGGAGATTAACTGGCTATAATCAGGAGATATACTGTCTCTAATTAGGAGATAAACTGGCTCTAATCAGGAGATAAACTGTCTCTAATCAGGAGATAACCTGTCTCTAATCAGGAGATAAACTGGCTCTAATCAGGAGATAAACTGGCTCTAATCAGGAGATAAACTGGCTCTAATCAGGAGATAAACTGGCTCTAATCAGGAGATAAACTGGCTCTAATCAGTAGATAAACTGGCTCTAATCAGGAGATGAACTGGCTCTAATCAGGAGATGAACTGGCTCTAATCAGGAGATAAACTGGCTCTAATCAGGAGATAAACTGGCTCTAATCAGTAGCTAAACTGGCTCTAGATAAACTGGCTCGAATCAGGAGATAAACTGGCTCTAATCAGGAGAAAAACTGGCTCTAGATAAACTGGCTCTAATCAGGAGATGAACTGGCTCTAATCAGGAGATAAACTGGCTATAATTAGGAGATAAACTGGCTCTAATCAGGAGATAAACTGTCTCTAGATAAACTGGCTCTAATCAGGAGATGAACTGGCTCTAATCAGGAGATAAACTGGCTATAATTAGGAGATAAACTGGCTCTAATCAGGAGATAAACTGTCTCTAGATAAACTGGCTCAAATCAGGAGATAAACTGGCTCTAATCAGGAGATTAACTGGCTCTAATCAGGAGATAAACTGGCTCTAATCAGGAGATAAACTGGCTCTAATCAGGAGATAAACTGGATCTAATCAGGAGATAAACTGGCTCTAATCAGGAGATGAACTGGCTCTAATCAGGAGATGAACTGGCTCTAATCAGGAGATGAACTGGCTCTAATCAGGAGATAAACTGGCTCTAATCAGGAGATAAACTGGCTCTAATCAGTAGCTAAACTGGCTCTAAATAAACTGGCTCGAATCAGGAGATAAACTGGCTCTAATCAGGAGAAAAACTGGCTCTAGATAAACTGGCTCTAATCAGGAGATGAACTGGCTCTAATCAGGAGATAAACTGGCTATAATTCGGAGATAAACTGGCTCTAATCAGGAGATAAACTGTCTCTAGATAAACTGGCTCTAATCAGGAGATGAACTGGCTCTAATCAGGAGATAAACTGGCTATAATTAGGAGATAAACTGGCTCTAATCAGGAGATAAACTGGCTCTAGATAAACTGGCTCAAATCAGCAGATAAACTGGCTCTAATCAGGAGATAAACTGGCTCTAATCAGGAGATGAACTGGCTCTAATCAGGAGATAAACTGTCTCTAATCAGGAGATGAACTGGCTCTAATCAGGAGAAAAACTGGCTCTAGATAAACTGGCTCTAATCAGGAGATAATCTGGCTCTAATCAGGAGATAAACTGGCTCTAATCAGGGGATAAACTGTCTCTAATCAGGAGATGAACTGGCTCTAATCAGGAGAAAAACTGGCTCTAGATAAACTGTCTCTAATCAGGAGATAAACTGGCTCTAATCAGGAGATAAACTGGCTCTAATCAGGGGATAAACTGTCTCTAATCAGGAGATGAACTGGCTCTAATCAGGAGAAAAACTGGCTCTAGATATACTGTCTCTAATCAGGAGATAAACTGGCTCTAATCAGGAGATAAACTGGCTCTAATCAGGAGATAAACTGGCTCTAATCAGGAGCTAAACTGGCTCTAGGAGATAAACTGGCTCTAATCAGGAGATAAACTGGCTCTAGATAAACTGGCTCTAGTCAGGAGATAAACTGGCTCTAATCAGGAGATAAACTGTCTCTAATCAGGAGATAAACTGGCTCTAATCAGGAGATTAACTGGCTCTAGGACATATACTGGCTCTAATCAGGAGATATACTGGCTCTAATCAGAAGATAAACTGTCTCTAATCGGGAGATATACTGTCTCTAATCAGGAGATAAACTGGCTCTAATCAGGAGATTAACTGGCTCTAGGAGATATACTGGCTCTAATCAGGAGATGTACTGGCTCTAATCAGGAGATATACTGGCTCTAATCAGGAGATAAACTGTCTCTAATCAGGAGATAAACTGGCTCTTATCAGGAGATAAACTGGCTCTAGGAGATATACTGGCTCTAGTAGATATACTGGCTCTAATCAGGAGATATACTCGCTCTAATCAGAAGATAAACTGTCTCTAATCGGGAGATATACTGTCTCTAATCAGGAGATATACTGGCTCTAGTCAGGAGATAAACTGGCTCTAATCAGGAGATAAACTCGCTCTAATCAGGAGATAAACTGGCTCTAATCAGGAGATTAACTGGCTATAATCAGGAGATATACTGTCTCTAATCAGGAGATAAACTGTCTCTAATCAGGAGATGAACTGGCTCTATTCAGGAGAAAAACTGGCTGTACATAAACTGGCTCTAATCAGGAGATGATCTGGCTCTAATCAGGAGATAAACTGGCTCTAATCAGGAGATAAACTGGCTCTAATCAGGGGATAAACTGTCTCTAATAGGGAGATAAACTGGCTCTAGTCAGGAGATAAACTGGCTCTAATCAGGAGATAAACTGGCTCTAATCAGGGGATAAACTGTCTCTAATCAGGAGATGAACTGGCTCTAATCAGGCGAAAAACTGGCTCTAGATAAACTGTCTCTAATCAGGAGATAAACTGGCTCTAATCAGGAGCTAAACTGGCTCTAGGAGATAAACTGGCTCTAATCAGGAGATAAACTGGCTCTAGATAAACTGGCTCTAATCAGGAGATAAACTGGCTCTAATCAGGAGATAAACTGGCTCTAATCAGGAGATTAACTGGCTATAATCAGGAGATATACTGTCTCTAATTAGGAGATAAACTGGCTCTAATCAGGAGATAAACTGTCTCTAATCAGGAGATAACCTGTCTCTAATCAGGAGATAAACTGGCTCTAATCAGGAGATAAACTGGCTCTAATCAGGAGATAAACTGGCTCTAATCAGGAGATAAACTGGCTCTAATCAGGAGATAAACTGGCTCTAATCAGGAGATAAACTGGCTCTAATCAGGAGATGAACTGGCTCTAATCAGGAGATGAACTGGCTCTAATCAGGAGATGAACTGGCTCTAATCAGGAGATAAACTGGCTCTAATCAGGAGATAAACTGGCTCTAATCAGTAGCTAAACTGGCTCTAGATAAACTGGCTCGAATCAGGAGATAAACTGGCTCTAATCAGGAGAAAAACTGGCTCTAGATAAACTGGCTCTAATCAGGAGATGAACTGGCTCTAATCAGGAGATAAACTGGCTATAATTAGGAGATAAACTGGCTCTAATCAGGAGATAAACTGTCTCTAGATAAACTGGCTCTAATCAGGAGATGAACTGGCTCTAATCAGGAGATAAACTGGCTATAATTAGGAGATAAACTGGCTCTAATCAGGAGATAAACTGTCTCTAGATAAACTGGCTCAAATCAGGAGATAAACTGGCTCTAATCAGGAGATTAACTGGCTCTAATCAGGAGATAAACTGGCTCTAATCAGGAGATAAACTGGCTCTAATCAGGAGATAAACTGGATCTAATCAGGAGATAAACTGGCTCTAATCAGGAGATGAACTGGCTCTAATCAGGAGATGAACTGGCTCTAATCAGGAGATGAACTGGCTCTAATCAGGAGATAAACTGGCTCTAATCAGGAGATAAACTGGCTCTAATCAGTAGCTAAACTGGCTCTAAATAAACTGGCTCGAATCAGGAGATAAACTGGCTCTAATCAGGAGAAAAACTGGCTCTAGATAAACTGGCTCTAATCAGGAGATGAACTGGCTCTAATCAGGAGATAAACTGGCTATAATTCGGAGATAAACTGGCTCTAATCAGGAGATAAACTGTCTCTAGATAAACTGGCTCTAATCAGGAGATGAACTGGCTCTAATCAGGAGATAAACTGGCTATAATTAGGAGATAAACTGGCTCTAATCAGGAGACAAACTGGCTCTAGATAAACTGGCTCAAATCAGCAGATAAACTGGCTCTAATCAGGAGATAAACTGGCTCTAATCAGGAGATGAACTGGCTCTAATCAGGAGATAAACTGTCTCTAATCAGGAGATGAACTGGCTCTAATCAGGAGAAAAACTGGCTCTAGATAAACTGGCTCTAATCAGGAGATAATCTGGCTCTAATCAGGAGATAAACTGGCTCTAATCAGGGGATAAACTGTCTCTAATCAGGAGATGAACTGGCTCTAATCAGGAGAAAAACTGGCTCTAGATATACTGTCTCTAATCAGGAGATAAACTGGCTCTAATCAGGAGATAAACTGGCTCTAATCAGGAGATAAACTGGCTCTAATCAGGAGCTAAACTGGCTCTAGGAGATAAACTGGCTCTAATCAGGAGATAAACTGGCTCTAGATAAACTGGCTCTAGTCAGGAGATAAACTGGCTCTAATCAGGAGATAAACTGTCTCTAATCAGGAGATAAGCTGGCTCTAATCAGGAGATTAACTGGCTCTAGGACATATACTGGCTCTAATCAGGAGATATACTGGCTCTAATCAGAAGATAAACTGTCTCTAATCGGGAGATATACTGTCTCTAATCAGGAGATAAACTGGCTCTAATCAGGAGATTAACTGGCTCTAGGAGATATACTGGCTCTAATCAGGAGATGTACTGGCTCTAATCAGGAGATATACTGGCTCTAATCAGGAGATAAACTGTCTCTAATCAGGAGATAAACTGGCTCTAATCAGGAGATAAACTGGCTCTAGGAGATATACTGGCTCTAGGAGATATACTGGCTCTAATCAGGAGATATACTCGCTCTAATCAGAAGATAAACTGTCTCTAATCGGGAGATATACTGTCTCTAATCAGGAGATATACTGGCTCTAATCAGGAGATAAACTGGCTCTAATCAGTAGATTAACTGGCTCTAGGAGATATACTGGCTATAGGAGATATACTGGCTCTAATCAGGAGATATACTCGCTCTAATCAGAAGATAAACTGTCTCTAATCGGGAGATATACTGTCTCTAATCAGGAGATAAACTGGCTCTAATCAGGAGATATACTGTCTCTAATCAGGAGATATACTGGCTCTAATCAGGAGATATACTGGCTCTAATCAGGAGATATACTGGCTCTAATCAGGAGATAAACTGTCTCTAATCAGGAGATAAACTGGCTCTAATCAGGAGATTAACTGGCTCTAGGAGATATACTGGCTCTAGGAGATATACTGGCTCTAATCAGGAGATATACTCGCTCTAATCAGAAGATAAACTGTCTCTAATCGGGAGATATACTGTCTCTAATCAGGAGATAAACTGGCTCTAATCAGAAGATAAACTGTCTCTAATCGGGAGATATACTGTCTCTAATCAGGAGATAAACTGGCTCTAATCAGGAGATAAACTGGCTCTAATCAGGAGATAAACTGTCTCTAATCAGGAGATATACTGGCTCTAGGAGATATACTGGCTCTAATCAGGAGATATACTCGCTCTAATCAGGAGATAAACTGGCTCTAATCGGGAGATAAACTGTCTCTAATCGGGAGATATACTGTCTCTAATCAGGAGATAAACTGGCTCTAATCAGGAGATAAACTGGCTCTAATCAGGAGATAAACTGTCTCTAATC
>CM042389.1:8069301-8101801 GCA_023634145.1 Thymallus thymallus
AGGATCTCACACACACACGCACACTCTTGCACACACATACACACCCATGTCAAGTGCCCATGTCAATCTATATTAGAAACTGGACTGTCAGCTACTTGTCAAGAGCTGAACTTGTATTTCCTGCTAACTCTACACCAGAGCAGGGACTATCAGACCCAAACACACACTGAGATGTAGTCAACACTGTCTTGTGTGACTGAGAGTGGGCGGTGCCGCCATGAGCCAAATGTATGCATGTAAATCCATTTGAACACAAATACATTTTGTTGTATGAAAGTCTGAATCAAAAGGAAGTAAAATGTAATTCCATGTCATTCAGAGAAATTTAAAAAATGAAAGGCTTGATCATTTCTGGGAGAAATATGCTTCTGCATCCTTGAAAAACCATAGGATAAATTGTAGCTCGAAAATACTTGAAACATTGTTACTTCCTTAGCAAAAGCCTAAACAAGAGAGTGCATCTTGTCTCACCATGGTTGACTAAAGGGTATAACTAAAGTAACATTAGCAATGTAAGGAGATTTGGGGAAATATGTGCCAGGCTCTAGACACACACTGGGGAACAGGTGTTTCTGTGTGTGAGAGAACAATGGGGGTAAAGAGGGATGGTCTAGAGGAGGGAGGGAGGGAGGGAGGGAGGGAGGGAGGGAGGGAGGGAGGGAGGGAGAGGGAGGGAGGGAGGGAGGGAGGGAGGGAGGGAGGGGGAGGGAGGGAGGGAGGGAGGGAGGGAGGGGGGGAGGGAGGGAGGGAGGGAGGGAGGGGGAGGGAGGGAGGGAGGGAGGGAGGGAGGGGGGGAGGGAGGGAGGGAGGGGGAGAAAGAGAAAGATAATACCTCTTGTACTATCTGTGAATTGCTTATTGAATAGTTGATCTCAAAAGGTTCCAAACTGCTACTGTACCGTTTGGCACTCACACTCTGATGATAATGGTTCAATCAAAGCGCTCACTACAGGTATGGAATTAAACGCTCTCTCTTTCACTCACACACACACACACACACACCTACACGCAATCACTCTGGACTCAATGAACTATGATGGCTGCAGCGAATTGGTGGGCGAAGCAAAGTGGGATGTGAACCCGCGACTCTAAGATCTTACAACTTTCTGTCAAATGTACCAATGATTGTTGTATATGTAAATTATAGCTGTCTCGCCTTTCTCCCTCAGGATTTTTGACTACTTTATACTGTCAACCACAGGAGGTTGGTGGCACTTTAATTGAGGAGGATGGGCTTGTGGTAAGGACTGGAGCGGTATAAGAGGAATGGTATCAAATACATCAAGCACATGGTTTGATGCCATTCCAGACAATATTATGAGCCGTCCTCCCAACAGCAACCTCACTATGGCTAGTGTAGTGTAGCCAATGATGGACCGGCCATCTGGAGCACCAGGAGTTTTCCCAGTGGGCCGCTTGACAATTGGGGCCGATGCAACGCAAAATATAAATAACCCCAGCCCCGCTTAAATAAAAATAACCAAGTCTGACTGCCCCAGGCGAGTGGACTGCCACTACGGTTGGGTATTACATCTGTCAGCCTCTCTCTCCCAGCCAATAACTTTTGGTCCAGTCCATTCTAACTTTACCTGGGCCCGCCCCTTTCCCATCTCTGTTAAAGGGTGACATTTGGATAAATAGTGGAGTGGAGCAAAATGGACAAACAAAAAGAGAAAAAATGTAAAGGTAAAGGTGGTGCTGAAAGCGGAGAGAGAAGAGGTTGAAGTCCCTTGAGGCTAGCAAAATGTTTTAAAATAACAAATTATTCATTTGGCGCAGTTACCAGTCAATCATCTCAGCCTAGTGAGCCTGAAGGCACTGGCAGCAGAGAGCAGAGAGAGCAGAGAGAGCAGCCCATTGAGCCCAGCGATACCAGTTCAACTGTTAGTCAAGGTTTTGCAGCTGAAGCGGTAAGACAGAAGACAATAGGGATAAGATAAGCAATGTTTGGGTTTGGCTAGCTGGCTATTTAGCTATAGCTATTTAGCTATCCATAATCAAATTCTGGATACAGTTATAGATAGCATCCATTGGCGATTTCTGAGTAATGGCACTTTGTATGCTAACATGGCTCTTCTAGACCCTAAAAACTTTAGTCAGCTAACATCCAATGCCAGTGGCTTGGATCATGGACATGAAGGAAATGAAGACGAGGTGGAGATGGTGAACAAGAGCTGTTCATTTTGTGTTGTTACCATATTCTTAGTCAGTACAACCTATTGACTGACGCATACCACATCCTGGACCTTGCTTACAAGTTTCTACTTACCTTGTCAGTAACCCAGGTAGCTTGCAAGCAGAGATTGCTGAGGCATTGCTGAGAGAAGTGAGCTGCTGCAGAAGTTGCTAATTTTAGGAGGTAGGAAATATGTTTATTTTAATTTTATTATATGACTTGCCTACTCACCAGTTTTTTCACCAACAAATTTCTTCCTGTATTATTTATTTTACTCGTCAGTGTAATGTCCTCTAGAGGGAGTGGGTTGCCCGCAGTCAGGTCCTTACATGCACTAGGTTGGTGTTGGGTTTTGCGTGATCCCCAATTAGAGACAGCTGTCTACAACACTGAGCTACAACACTGAGCTCTTAGAACGCACTGCTTAATGTAACGTTGGATGTAACGTTGGAAACCACAAAGTGTAAAAAGAAAAACGACACAGACAAATCAGTCATCTATTATATTTTACTTAGTACCTACCACACCTCAGAGCATCTGCATCTCTCTCTCTCTCTCTCTCTCTCTCTCTCTCTCTCTCTCACACACACACACACACACACACACACACACACACACACATACATACACAAACACGCTCGAGTCTAGCCAGTGCGTTCACCGGTCTCCCGCGAAGCTCGAGCCGCGCAGTCCCAGGAGCAAACGATTTCAGCACGGGACAGATCCTGCACCGTCTCATGGCAACATGTCGACTGAGGTAGGAATTTAGCCTAATTTAGCATCTTCTTCGTTCTTGTGTAGGTTAATACTGAATGGAAATGTATATATTTTTATAATTGTGAGAGAAACGGAATGCGAGGTTGATTTAGTCTAATTTGGTTCGTCTGATAGCGATATGCCGTCTATCCTTGCAGTGCCTTTGATTCAACCGAGGAGAAACAGGCTGTTTGGATGAACGAGGTAGCCTACACCTGGTATATTGTATCATTCGGTGGCGGGAGGGCAGTTTTAACACGGCGGAAAACGGGGTTCAACAGCATGAAGGCAGCTGGCAGCAAACTGCATAATATTTTACCTATCGGCGAAATATAATGACAGGAACGTTAGCTCTTTTTCTTTCACCAGTAGACTACTGTATGTTCTGAATGTCACAGAAAGAGTGAATGTCAATTCCGTTATCCAAGACGCATATCAATGTATAAATCTTGATCTAGGCTACATGTCTTGAATGTGTGTCTGTGTCCTTCCATGACTCCAACTTGGTTGGTCGGATGGGGCACGCACCTAGAGGTTACTCCACTGTATAATGATCAGAACCATGGACAGAGGCAGAGCTGTGTGTGTGTGTGTGTGTGTGTGTTTGTGTGTGTGTGTGTGTTTGGTCACATTTCTCATTATATCATACATACAGACAATTTCAATACATTGCTATGCAGAGCTGGCTGAATTCTAAATTATATTCTGTGGATTGAAAACGACATGGTTTCAAATTGTAGTGATTAGACATTTTAAATGTACATTTTAGTCATTAGCATACGCTCTTATCCAGAGTGCATACGTTTTATACTTTTTCGTAGAGGACGCATACTCACCTGAGGAGTAACCTGGCCTAATACCGGGAGACTTGTTGTGCCTTGTCTTTTTCTCAGTGGGCGAACACAGTCTTGAAATGTGTTGATAATGTTCGACCCCAGGTTGGTCACACCAAGAATCTGAACAGGATTTCCACACTCATTTCTAAGTCACCTTAACAGGGTTTCAACGCTCATTTCTAAGTCATCTGAACCGGATTTCAACACTCATTTCTAATTAATCTGAACAGGATTTCAACACTAATTTCTAAGTAATCTGGATTGTATCTGCCTATATTCCCTAGCCTTCATGTGTTGTGATGCTGTGTCCTCTAACTAACAGCATCAACTGTGTGTG
The DNA here is from genome assembly GCA_023634145.1 of Thymallus thymallus. Taxonomy (NCBI): domain Eukaryota; kingdom Metazoa; phylum Chordata; class Actinopteri; order Salmoniformes; family Salmonidae; genus Thymallus; species Thymallus thymallus. The sequence continues at coordinate 8,073,407 of CM042389.1, forward strand.
TGTGTGTGTGTGTGTGTGTGTGTGTGTGATGTGAGGCTGTGTGGCTGTGTTATTTATAGCAGGTTGTAATGCCAGCAGGGATATGCTCTGACTGTCTGTCTGTAGTTGTGTCACTGTGTGATGGGGTGACTGTCCTGGTGTTCTGATGTCACTGTGTGATGGGGTGACTGTCCTGGTTGTTTGATGTCACTGTGTGATGGGGTGACTGTCCTGGTGGTCTGATGTCACTGTGTGATGGGGTGACTGTCCTGGTTGTTTGATGTCACTGTGGGATGGGGTGACTGTCCTGGTTGTCTGATGTCACTGTATGATGGGGTGACTGTCCTGGTTGTCTGATGTCACTGTATGATGGGGTGACTGTCCTGGTTGTCTGATGTCGCTGTATGATGGGGTGACTGTCCTGGTTGTCTGATGTCACTGTGTGATGGCATATTATATTATCCTTTTAGCCACTAATGTGAAACATTGTTTATTAAAAAAAGAAAGCATTTACAGTCATATGCAAAAGTTTGGGCAGCCCTCTGAGGCTGCATAATAATTGACTCTGTCGTCACAGAAAATGATCACAGTGGCATGCCATTCATTTTCTAATAAAAGCTGGGTACTGGGGTATTGTCCAGACAAAGATTTTTAGTGTAGCAATATTAGATTGCATGAAATTAAATTAATCAAAAATTTGGGCACCCTCGTCATTCTGTTGATTTGAATACCTGTAACTACTTAGCACTGATTAATTGGAACACATAATTGGTTTGGTGAGCTCGTTAAGCCTTGAACTTCATAGACAAGTGCATCCAATCATGAGAAAAGGTATTTAAGGTGGCCAATTGCAAGTTGTTGTTCTCTTTGACTCTCCTCTGAAGAGTGGCAACATGGGGGCCTCAAAACAACTCTCAAATGACCTGAAAACAAAGATTGTTCAACATTATGGTTTAGGGGAAGGCTACAAAAAGCTATCGCAGAGATGTAAGCTGTCAGTGTCCACTGTGAGGAACATAGTGAGGAAATGGAAGACCACAGGCACAGTTCTTGTTAAGGCCAGAAGTGGCAGGCCAAGTAAAATATTGGAGAGGCAATGGCGAAGGATGGTGAGAACGGTCAAAAACAGCCCACAGACCACCTCCAAAGACCTACAACATCATCTTGCTGCAGAAGGTGTCACTGTGCATCGTTCAACAATTCAGCGCACTTTGCACAAGGAGAAGCTGTACGGGAGAGTAATGCGGAAGAAGCCTTTTCTGCACACACGCCACAAACGCACATTTGGACAAGCCAGCTTCATTTTGGAATAAGAAGTTCCAAATATTTCAACAAGACAACGCTCAAAATCTACCCGGGAATTTATGCAGAGGAACAAGTACAATGTTCTGGAATGGCCATCCCAGTCCCCAGACCTGAATATCATTGAGAATCTGTGGGATGATTTGAAGCGGGCTGTCCATGCTCGGCAACCATCAAACCTAACTGAACTGGAGATGTTTTGTAAGGAGGAATGGTCCAAAATACCTTCATCCAGAATCCAGACACTCATTAGAGGCTATAGGAAGCGTCTAGAGGCTGTTATTTTAGCAAAAGGAGGCTCTTTTAAATATTGATGTGATTTTTCTGTTGGGGTGCCTAAATTTATGCACCTGTCTAATTTCATTTTGATGCATATTGCACATTTTCTGTTAATCCAATAAACCTAATTTCACTACTGAAATATTACTGTGTCCATCAGTTATTTGATAGATCAAAATGAAATTGCTGATCCAAACACCCAATTATTTATAAATGGAAATCATGGAAATTGTCAGGTGTGCCCAAACTTTTGCATACGACTGTACATGTCACTTAGTAGACACTCCTGTCCAAACAGTACAGTGGTGGCATGCAACCTCTACAGATGGGTGGAGGACAGAGCTTCACCCTCTACAGATGGGTGTTTGACAGAACTGTACCCTCTACAGATGGGTGGTGGACAGAACTGTACCCTCTACAGATGGGTGGAGGGCAGAACTGTACCCTCTACAGATGGGTGGAGGACAGAACTGTACCCTCTACAGATGGGTGGAGGGCAGAACTGTACCCTCTACAGATGGGTGGAGGACAGAACTGTACCCTCTACAGATGGGTGTTTGACAGAACTGTACCCTCTACAGATGGGTGGAGGACAGAACTGTACCCTCTACAGATGGGTGGAGGGCAGAACTGTACCCTCTACAGATGGGTGGAGGACAGAACTGTACCCTCTACAGATGGGTGGTGGACAGAACTGTAACCTCTACAGATGGGTGGAGGGCAGAACTGTAACCTCTACAGATGGGTGGTGGACAGAACTGTACCCTCTACAGATGGGTGGAGGACAGAACTGTAACCTCTACAGATGGGTGGAGGGCAGAACTGTACCCTCTACAGATGGGTGGTGGACAGAACTGTACCCTCTACAGATGGGTGGAGGACAGAACTGTAACCTCTACAGATGGGTGGAGGGCAGAACTGTACCCTCTACAGATGGGTGGAGGACAGAACTGTACCCTCTACAGATGGGTGGATGACAGAGCTGCACCCTCTACAGATGGGTGGAGGGCAGAACTGTACCCTGTACAGATGGGTGGAGGACAGAGCTGCACCCTCTACAGATGGGTGGAGGACAGAACTGTACCCTCTACAGATGGTTGGAGGGCAGAGCTGCAACCTCTACAGATGGGTGGAGGGCAGAACTGTACCCTCTACAGATGGTTGGAGTGCAGAACTGTACCCTATACAGATGGTTGGAGGGTAGAGCTGTACCCTATACAGATAGATAGATAGATAGATAGATAGATAGATAGATAGATAGATAGATAGATAGATAGATAGATAGATAGATAGATAGATAGATAGATAGATAGATAGATAGATAGATAGATAGATAGATAGATAGATAGATAGATAGATAGATAGATAGATAGATAGATAGATAGATAGATAGATAGATAGATAGATAGGTACTTTATTGATCCCCCGGGGGGGAAATTTCATTGTCAAGCAGCTACAACAAAACACAGGGCAGGTGCAAAATGCCACAACGAAAGTACGCAAAAGACAGATACACGGTACATGATACATAGAGCGGCAGTATGAAAAAGTATAGAAATACAAGATATCTGGAGTGCAAAAAAAAGCTATAAAAAGGACATTGCATAGTATGGGTGGTTGGCTGAATATGTACACTATACGTTGGTGGATGTTGGATGGTTAACTATACTATACAGGTCGATGGCAGAGAAATACTTCAGTAGCTAAAAATGCGTATGATATGAGCGAGGGTAATAATAGTTTACTTAATAGACAGACTGGGTAAATGAACAGGTAAGTGAAAATTTTGCATGGTTAAATTAGCTGTACAGTTAGGTATACAGTTATATTTACAGATAAGTGAATACTTGCATGTTTACACAAACTGTACAGGTAAGTGACAGGAAGAGATACTTTAATAGCTAAATGTGTGTATGATATAATTTGGGGTAATAATAGTAATTCCCTTAAAATACAGTCCTTAGTGCGCAGGGTTTAATTACAGACAACTGCACTTATTGCACATTCGATATACTAAAAGCAATGAGAAAAGGTGCAACTGGCAGGATACTAATATGCATTCCTGAGTGAATGCCTACGTCCAATAATTACTTACAATATTGCATGTGATATAATATAACAACTGTACATGAGTATGTATATACAGACCTGTATGAATAAATAGGTCCTGAGTGGATGAGTGCTGACGGACCAGAGTTACTCACGGATGGATGCATAATTGTTAAACTACAGATGGGTTGAGGGCAGAGCTGTAACCTCTACAGATGGGTGGAGGGCAGAACTGTACCCTCTACAGATGGTTGGAGGGCAGAACTGTACCCTATACAGATGGGTGGAGGACAGAACTGTACCCTCTACAGATGGGTGGAGGGCAGAACTGTACCCTCTACAGATGGGTGGAGGGCAGAACTGTACCCTCTACAGATGGTTGGAGGGTAGAACTGTACCCTCTACAGATGGGTGGAGGGCAGAACTGTACCCTCTACAGATGGGTGGAGGGCAGAACTGTACCCTCTACAGATGGTTGGAGGGTAGAACTATACCCTATACAGATGGGTGGAGGACAGAGCTGTACCCTCTACAGATGGGTGGAGGGCAGAACTGTACCCTCTACAGATGGTTGGAGGGTAGAACTATACCCTATACAGATGGGTTGAGGGCAGAGCTGTAACCTCTACAGATGGGTGGAGGGCAGAACTATACCCTATACAGATGGGTGGAGGACAGAGCTGTACAACCTACGGTACAGTTGTCTGTGAGGCTTCAGCTCAGCCCAGTTACTAAGTGTTTAGTCTCAGGCTGTCTCACTCTCTGACCTGGCCCGCTGGTTAGCGCTCTTGTGTTTGCTTATGTGAGGGAGGGGGGTGTCAAGGTCTTTGCTGTCTACTGTAATAAGCACAGTTGTTTCACAGAGACTCCCAGCCGTTGTCAGACTGTATGTGTGTAGTTCTGTCAGATCCACTGGTTAGTGGAGCCCAGTGTGAGAGAGAGAGTGGGTTTCTGACCATGTGTAGCTGTAGGTTAGGCAGTGGAGCCGACCGCTGAGCTGTCAAATTGATCAGTTGTGTTTCCAGGCCTTCGAGTCGATGGCAGGGCTGTGCAGTATTTCTCTGGTGGTCCATCAATCACACGCACGCACACACACAGACACACACAGACACACACACAGGTGACACATCTCATGTCCAAGACCCATCAATTATCCATGACATATTTAATGTGAACAGGCGGCTGCAGTTTGTAACCATCAGCCACTGGAGTCTCCAATGCAGGTCATATAGCAGCCATGATACAAGTCAGTAATCAACGTCCATCCATGTCTGAGGACGTAGGTTTCGGTTTTGCAAAGGTATTGTGGATGGGGATGGTGGACAGGTATAAGCATCTGTTTCTGATTCCAAAGGGTTTGCCCAGCAATTAAAAGTTTTTGATATTTTTGTTTTAAGCCTATCCCGAACCTTAACCTTTACTTTAACCATTCAGAGGGCTGACTGAGGGCTGTCTGAGGGCTGACTGAGGGCTGTCTGAGGGCTGTCTGAGGTCTGACTGAGAGCTGACTGAGGGCTGACTGAGGGCTGTCTGAGGGCTGTCTGAGGTCTGACTGAGAGCTGACTGAGGGCTGACTGAGGGCTGACTGAGGACTGTCTGAGGGCTGACTGAGAGCTGACTGAGGGCTGACTGAGGGCTGTCTGAGGGCTGTCTGAGGGCTGTCTGAGGGCTGACTGAGAGCTGACTGAGGGCTGACTGAGGGCTGTCTGAGGGCTGTCTGAGGCTTCATACTATGACATTTAAAATGTCATAGTATGAATATATACAGTGTTGTAACAATGTGCAAATGAAATGGGAGTTTATCAAAATTGGGTTTGTTTTCGAATTCTTTGTGGATCTGTGTAATCTGAGGGAAATATGTGTCTCTAATATGGTCATACATTTGGCAGGAGGTTAGGAAGTGCAGCTCAGTTTCCACCTCATTTTGTGGGCAGTCTGCACATAGCCAGTCTTCTCTTGAGAGCCAGGTCTGCCTACGGTGGCATCTCTCAATAGCAAGGCTATGCTCACTGAGTCTGTACATAGTCAAGGCTTCAAAGTTTGGGTCAGTCACTGTGTACTCTCTGTTTAGGGCCAAATAGCATTCTAGTTTGCTCTGTTTTTTTGTTAATTGTTTCCAATGTGTCAAGTAATTATCATTTTGTTTTATCATTTAAATGTTTTATTTTATTTAACCTTTATTTAACTATTCACGTCAGTTAGAGAAGAATTCTTATTTACAATGACGGCCTACACCTGTCAAACTCGGACGACGCTGGGCCAATTGTGAGCCTCCCTATGCTGTTGGTTGGGTCTAATTGTGTTGCTGTCCTGGGGCTCTGTGGGGTCTGTTTGTGTTTGTGAACAAAGCCCCAGGACCAGCTTGATTAGGGGACTCTTCTCCAGGTTCATCTCTCTGTAGGTGATGGCTTTGTTATGGAAGGTTTGGGAATCACTTCTTTTTAGGTGGTTGTAGAATTGACGGAGAGAGGGATGGCGGGATAGATGGATTGGAGGGATGGATGGAGAGGCATTTGCAGCCACTGAGAGAGACTGAGAGATCCAAGACATTAAGGGGACTGGAACTGCATTTTGCCTGGATGCTTTCACCCACCTGTTTTTATGTTCTCCTTCTCCCCATCTGTTTCTCCCTCCTCCTCTCTGTCTCGCTCTCTCCCGTCTCTCTCTCTCCCCTATCACTATCTCTCCCTCCCCCTCTGTCTCTTTCTCGCTCGCCCCCCCTCACTCCCCCTCTCTCCCTCCCCCTCTCTGTCTCTCTCTCTCCCGTCTCTCTCCCTCTCTCCCTCCCCCTCTCTGTCTCTCTCTCTCCTGTCTCTCCCCCTCTCTCCCTCCTCCTCTCTGTCTCTCTGTCTCTCTCCCTCCCCCTCTCTCTCTCTCTCTCTCTCTCTCTCTCTCTCTCTGTCTCTCCATAGTTCCATAACCTACAGGAGTTGAAACACAGTGTGTCTGTAGCCACCAAGGTGTTCATCCAGAGAGACTACAGCCAAGGGACTACCTGTCGCTTCCAGACTAAGTTCCCCTCTGAGCTGGACAGCAGGGTGAGCACACACACACACACACACACACACACACACACACACACACACACACACACACACACACACACACACATAGGGGAGGGGGGGACATAGGGAGGTGGAGTATAGGGGAGGGGGGGACATAGGGAGGATGTAGGGAGGACATAGGGAGGTGGAGTATAGGGGAGGGGGGACATAGGGAGGACGTAGGGAGGACATAGGGAGGTGGAGTATAGGGGAGGGGGGACATAGGGAGGACGTAGGGAGGACATAGGGAGGTGGAGTATAGGGGAGGGGGGGACATAGGGAGGATGTAGGGAGACATAGGGAGGTGGTGTATAGGGGAGGGGGGACATAGGGAGGACGTAGGGAGGACATACTGAGGTGGAGTATAGGGGAGGGGGGACATAGGGAGGACGTAGGGAGGTGGAGTATAGTGGAGGGGGGGACATAGGGAGGACGTAGGGAGGACGTAGGGAGGTGGTGTATAGGGGAGGGGGGACATAGGGAGGACGTAGGGAGGTGGAGTATAGGGGAGGAGGATATCATGTCACACCCAGAGACAGAGTGAGGGAAGCAGGTAGAGAGGCAAGTCTAAGGAGAGAGAAGAGAGCAAGAGGTGGTGAGAGAGAAGACGGATAGAGAGGGGGAGAGGAAGACAATAATTAATGTTAGTTGCTGGGGAGTGTTACACAAAACACTAGCAATTAGCTAGTTACCTTCAACTAGAGTTTCAGCAAAGTTGTCCAATGTCTAACGCTAGCCTAGTCAACAATAGTCATGACCGGTTAACGTTACCTCAGGCTCCATTGACTTGCGTCGCCTCCTCCGTGGAGGCGCAAGCAGAGGGCTTCAACGTAGGCCTATGACTCCTTTCCATATGGAAACTCCCGGTTGCCGCATCGAAAGTGCCCTTCATCGCGAAGTCTGCCTCTGTGAAGTGCTGTCTGCAGATCCTGCTAGCTCGAGCTGGCACGTCCTTCCTCTTCAGGATATGGAGCCACTTCTTCAAAAGTTGTGGGTCCTTGGACAGCCGATGGTAGTTTGCATAGTGATTTCTTTTGGAGCCAATTCATACAGCCTGGCGCTATACAGTTCATGTTTGAATTGCTACTTATGTCGCCATCTTTGTTGTCCGCACCTAACCTCACTCTTCGATTCACTCTCCACACAAAAACCTCAATATGCACCCGATTCAATACCACAGACAATTAGCTGATTCCTGCCAGTGACGCACTGGTGTCAGTCGTTACTATGGCAATTGAAAATGGCGCTGACCATAGCTCAAATAAACCTTGTTGACGATCAAAATACTAAATATAGAGATGTTTTTACATTAAATACACATGTTTTGTCATAGTGGTTTGAATACATCTCTTTGCTTAGATTTACTTCCTAAAGTGTTTCCATTCCCCTTTGAGGTTAGGGTTAGAACTAGTGTTAGGGTTAGAACTAGTGTTAGGGTTAGAACTAGTGTTAGGGTTAGAACTAGTGTTAGGGTTAGAACTAGTGTTAGGGTTAGAGCTAGTGTTAGGGCTAGTGTTAGGGTTAGAACTAGTGTTAGGGTTAGAACTAGTGTTAGGGTTAGAACTAGTGTTAGGGTTAGAACTAGTGTTAGGGTTAGAACTAGTGTTAGGGTTAGGGCTAGGCTTAGGGTTAGAACTAGTGTTAGGGTTAGAACTAGTGTTAGGGTTAGAACTAGTGTTAGGGTTAGAACTAGTGTTAGGGTTAGAGCTAGTGTTAGGGCTAGTGTTAGGGTTAGAACTAGTGTTAGGGTTAGAACTAGTGTTAGGGTTAGAACTAGTGTTAGGGTTAGAACTAGTGTTAGGGTTAGAACTAGTGTTAGGGTTAGGGCTAGGCTTAGGGTTAGAACTAGTGTTAGGGTTAGAACTAGTGTTAGGGTTAGAACTAGTGTTAGGGTTAGAACTACTGTTAGGGTTAGAGCTAGTGTTAGGGCTAGTGTTAGGGTTAGAACTAGTGTTAGGGTTAGAACTAGTGTTAGGGTTAGAGCTAGTGTTAGGGCTAGTGTTAGGGTTAGAACTAGTGTTAGGGTTAGAACTAGTGTTAGGGTTAGAACTAGTGTTAGGGTTAGAACTAGTGTTAGGGTTAGGGCTAGGGTTAGGGTTAGAACTAGTGTTAGGGTTAGAACTAGTGTTAGGGTTAGAACTAGTGTTAGGGTTAGAACTAGTGTTAGGGTTAGGGCTAGGGTTAGGGTTAGAACTAGTGTTAGGGTTAGAACTAGTGTTAGGGTTAGAACTAGTGTTAGGGTTAGAACTAGTGTTAGGGTTCGAACTAGTGTTATGGTTAGAACTAGTGTTAGGGTTAGGGCTAGGGTTAGGGTTAGAACTAGTGTTAGGGTTAGGGCTAGTGTTAGGGTTAGAACTAGTGTTAGGGTTAGAACTAGTGTTAGGGTTAGAACTAGTGTTAGGGTTAGAACTAGTGTTAGGGTTAGAACTAGTGTTAGGGTTAGGGCTAGGGTTAGGGTTAGAACTAGTGTTAGGGTTAGGGCTAGGGTTAGGGTTAGAACTAGTGTTAGGGTTAGAACTAGTGTTAGGGTTAGAACTAGTGTTAGGGTTAGAACTAGTGTTAGGGTTAGGGCTAGGGTTAGGGTTAGAACTAGTGTTAGGGTTAGAACTAGTGTTAGGGTTAGAACTAGTGTTAGGGTTAGAACTAGTGTTAGGATTAGAACTAGTGTTAGAGTTAGAGCTAGTGTTAGTAGATAGTTAGTTGAAATGTTACTATCCAGAGAAAGTGTGGCCCAACTGTCAGGAATGGTATATTTGGCTTTAAAAAGTAACATAAACATAGCTGTTTGTTTTCCTAATGTTGCGTGTCATCTTACTTTGTCACATCACTTTGTTCTCACATTTCTAGAATTGGTGCCTTTCAAGGTTGTTTAGTCCATCCTTGAATGCTACAAGTGACGCATGTGTTTCTAAATCGGTAAAACAAACATTTGGTGTGTGAGTGTGTGTATGTGTGTGTGTGTGTATGTGTGTGTGTGTGGGGGTGTTATGTGTGTGTGTGTGTGTGTGTGTGTTATGTGTGTGTGTGTGTGTGGGTGTGTGGGTGTTATGTGTGTGTGTGTGTGTGTGTGTGTGTGTGTGTGTGTGTGTGTGTGGGTGTTATGTGTGTGTGTGTGTGTGTGGGGGGGGGGGGGGGGTGTGTGTGTGTGTGTGTGTGTGTGTGTGTGTGTGTGTGTGTGTGTGTGTACCTTCGTTCTTGTGTAGTTATGCTAGCATATGAACCTGCGTGTGTTCATGCGTGTGTGTAGATTGAGCGGACCCTGTTCGAGGACACAGTGAAGACGTTGAACACCTACTATGCGGAGGCAGAGAAGATCGGAGGCCAGTCCTACATGGAGGGATGTCTGGCCTGCGCTACAGCCTACTTCATCTTCTTCTGTATGGAGACACGCTATGAGAAGGTACTGAACACACACAAACACACACACATACACACACATACACACATACACACACACAAACATAGACACAAACATACACATACACAAAAAAACATACACATACACATACACACACACACACACACACACACACTTCTCCCTCCACTTTCATTCGATCCAAAGACAAGCATCTGTTTTCCTTTCTTCTAAGAGAGCAAAGAAAGACAGAAAAGAAAAGGAGAGGAACATCTTGATCTGTTCTCAGGTCAGTGCTAATGACAGCTTAGTTGATGTATGTTTCTCGTCATGCCAGGGCAAATGTTAGCATTAGCGTAGCCTAGCTTATCCAGATGCTGTGATTGATGTTACGTTAATGTAGCATCTTAGCATAACAACAATCACTACAGCTGGATAAGCTATGCTAATGCTAGCGATTGCTTACTCAGTGCTAGCCGTCCATGCTCCTGTGGATAGTTACAATGCTTCTGCTGACCTCAATCTAACCATGTCTCTCAGTTTGATCATGCTCTATGGGGCTTTATATACACGGTGAGACCAGGGTGAGTAGTTCAGTGAGGATGACACGGACACGCACACACACACGCACACACGCACACACACACACATACACATACACACGCACCCCCCCACGTTGAAGCATTCCATTTATTAACAACTGTTCTGAAATTCAGCATTTGTGTGTCTGTTTGTGGAGTGTGACCGTGCAGAGCTGTTGCTGACTGTTGACGTAGATAGATAGATAGATAGATAGATAGATAGATAGATAGATAGATAGATAGATAGATAGATAGATAGATAGATAGATAGATAGATAGATAGATAGATAGATAGATAGATAGATAGATAGATAGATAGATAGATAGATAGATAGATAGATAGATAGATAGATAGATAGATAGATAGATAGATAGATAGATAGATAGATAGATAGATAGATAGATAGATAGATAGATGGATGGATGGATGGATGGATGGATGGATGGATGGATGGATGGATGGATGGATGGATGGATGGATGGATGGATGGATGGATGGATGGATGGATGGATGGATGGATGGATGGATGGATGGATGGATGGATGGATGGATGGATGGATGGATGGATGGATGGATGGATGGATGGATGGATGGATGGATGGATGGATGGATGGATGGATGGATGGATGGATGGATGGATGGATGGATGGATGGATGGATGGATGGATGGATGGATGGATGGATGGATGGATGGATAGATAGATAGATAGATAGATAGATAGATAGATAGATAGATAGATAGATAGATAGATAGATAGATAGATAGATAGATAGATAGATAGATAGATAGATAGATAGATAGATAGATAGATAGATAGATAGATACTTTATTGATCCCGAGGGGAAATTTCTTTGTCAAGCAGCTACGAAAAAAACACAAGTCAGGTGCAAAATGCCAGAACGAAAATACACAAAAGACAGATACACGATACATGATACATAGTGCCTTAACTAAAAATGTAGCAACCCCTACAAGAATGCCTATTAATTATAATCCACATAATAATTCACATTTCCTGTTGCTGCAGGATTATTTTCCTGCTATGAGAACTGGTCAAATTAAGATATAACATATGTACAAAGGCTTGACTGGTTTTACACAAAAAGACCAGTTTGGAAACAGGTGATTTGATGCAGGGAAATAAGCTCAATTGGTTTAATAATCTGGATCAGTAAATTGGTGCAGGCTGGTGGAACTTTGTTACTACGCACCCTCACTCCAAAAAACCCAATGTTTCAGCAGAAAACTGTTTTTTAGTAGTTGTTTTTTAGTAGTTGTTCTGACATGCTATGTGTAACCAGTGTGCTTTGATGACCTTAATGCAAAACCCTTAACCCTAACCCTAACCCTAAAATTATACCTAACCCTAACTCCTAACCCTAACCCTAAACTTGATTCTAAACCTAACCATTATTGTAACGCTAACCCTAAACCCTATGCCTTGTGGGGACCGGCAAAATGTCCCCACTTGTCTGAATTTTCCTTGTTTTACTATTCTTGTGAGAACGTCTGGTACCCACAAGGATAGTTAAATGAAAACACACACACACAGTATATCAGAGACAGGCTCAATCAGACTTTATCTCAAGGCCTTTGGCTGAGCGTGTGTGTGGGTGTGTATAAACACAGCTGATGAATGGATTAATCACCTGGCCTTTATCTTGATGCCGCTACGGTCACACACACACACACACACACACACACACACACACAGATTAGTCTTCCCCTCAGCTGTATGTGTCCCTGTCATTAGGTCAGGCGGAACAAGACGTTAAGAGATCAAAAACTCCCAGCCTGCCCTTCTTCTCTGATAACATTAATCTCCATGTTTTTGTTACGTTCTCATAAACATTCTTTCACTGAGACAATACTGAAGTTCAAACTGCAAATCGAGTCACACAATTAATCTCTATCAAAGTTTTTGTTTGTTTTTGTAAGCATTTTTGGGATCAAGATCCATGCAAAAGTACTGGAAGTGAATCAAGACATACTCAATTCCTTGCCATTGAGTGGCCTCTCTGCTCTCTTCTCCTAATATCTTTGTAAGTTAAGATATGTGCAACATGGAGATCTAGAGATCATACCGGCCATGTTAAAGTTGTTTATTTATACTAGATTGAATAAAATCTCAGTAAATGACAGATGACAGATGACAGAGATACGCTATACCCACCCAGGAAGACTAGTGTGTGTGTTTGTATGTGTGTGTGTGTGTGTGTGTGTGTGTGTGTGTGTGTGTGTGTGTGTGTGTGTGTGTGTGTGTGTGTGTGTGTGTGCGTGTGTGTGTGTGTGTGTGTGTGTGTACTCATACATTTACTCATACATGCCAAAGTTATTATAGTTTTGTGTTTTTATTATTATTATTTTTTTTTTTTTTTTATTTCTGTTAGTTTTCAGATTCACTTTAATAGTTTTATTTAGATTACGTTTCATAAAACATTTATATTTTGTTTTTATATTATTTAATTTCAGTTTTAGTTTAATTGTTAGTGACAAAAAGGCTAGGAGCCATTTATGTGTTTTTTGGGATGTCACTTCTTGACACCATGGGGCAGTAATGTATAAGGTTATGGGTCAGGTCATAGGTCATAGGTTAGGTTTTAAGGTAGACTCAGCGAGATGACGTAGAAGCACGAAGTAAACAGTAGTAGTGGGTCAATTTCCACAACAACCAGGAGCGTTGAAGCGCGAGGCTTCTCCGATGTTTTGGTTGAGTAGCTACCACATTGTAGCAGCGTGAAGCGCACCTGTGCACATGCGCAGATCATTGGTCACCACCTTTCAAAGTGTGCTGCATTCTGGGGATAAAAATTGTCCAACTTGCACCTACATGTCAACCTACATGTAAATGTCCTCATTTAGCCTTGTCCTCATTTAGCCTTGTCCTCATTTAGCCTTGTGCTCATTTAGCCTTGTCCTCATTTAGCCTTGTCCTCATTTAGCCTTGTCCTCATTTAGCCTTGTCCTCATTTAGCCTATTGAGTTTTTTTTATCTAAGCAACATCCTCTCCATCTCTCCTTACTCTTTCTCTCTCCAGTCTGTTGTCCATATGGACACCCAGGAACTTGTATGACTCAACCATTTCCACATCCGTCCCCTTTATAGGGACTGCAGTCAGTTGTGCCTTGGTTCTCTTGAAGTCCACCACCATCTCCTTAGTTTTGCTGATGTTGAGCTGAAGGTGGTTCTGCTCACACCACAACACAAAGTCACTGATTGTGCTCCTGTACTCCTCCTCCTGCCCACCCCTGATGCACCCTACAATAGCAGAGTCATCCGAGAACTTCTGTAGGTGGCATGTCTCAGAGTTATATCTGAAGTCTGAGGTGTAGAGGGTGAACAGGAAGGGGGACAGGACCGTACCCTGGGGGGCCCCTGTGTTGCTAACAGCCCGTTCTGACACACAGCTCTGTAGTCGCACAAATTGTGGCCTACCGGTCAGGTAGTCCGTGACCCAGGAGACTAAGGGTGCTTCCACTTTCATCCTCCTCATCTTCTCACCCAGTAGCAGGGGCTGAATGGTATTGAAGGCACTGGAGAAGTCAAAAAACATGACCCTCACAGTGCAACCTGCGTTGTCCAGGTGAGAGTAGGCCCTCTGCAGAAGGTAGATGATTGCATCATCCACCCCGATGTTGCGCTGGTATGCAAACTGCAGGGGGTCCATTGATGAACACACCAGGGGTCTGAGGTGAGCGAGGACTAACCTTTCCAGGGTCTTCATGATGTGGGATGTTAGCGCTACAGGTCTGAAGTCATTCAGGACAGTGGGGTGTGCCTTCTTGGGCACTGGGACGAGGCAGGATGTTTTCCACAGCACAGGGACCCTTTCTAGGCTCAGGCTAAGGTTGAAAAGACGCTGGAGTATTCCACACAGTTGGTCAGCACAGACCCTCAGCACCCTTGGGCTGATGCCATCAGGGCCCGCCGCTTTCCACTGGTGTAGTCTCTCCAGCTATCTCTTCACTTGGTTGGTGGTGAAAGCCAGCCCAGGTGGGGAGGTGGGGGGAAGGGGGGTGTTGAGGATCAGTCCAGGGGGGGCAGGGGCGGAGGTGGGGTCACTGATTGTCTCAGCAGAGGTGCTGTGAGCAAAGTGGGGGTGGGATAGCCGTGAGGGTGTGTGGTCTGGGGAGCTGGAGGGGAGGTGGACAGGGCCAGTATCGAACCTGTTAAAAAATTGGTTCAGCTCATTGGCTCTGTCCTGGGTCCCCTCCGTCTGCCCACTGTTTGACTTTTTGAAGCCAGTGATATTTCTCATACCCTTCCACACCTCTCTCACCTGGCTCTGCCTCAGCTTGTCCTCCATCTTCTCCTTATACACTCTCTTCCCCTCAGCAATCCGCAACTTCAGCTCCCTCTGGACGCATTTCAATTTGTCCTTGTCCTTCTCCTTGAAGGCCCTCTTCTTCTCATTCAGCAGGGCCTTCAGGTCGCTGGTGACCCAGGGTTTATTGTTCACAGCAGGTGAAATAAGTATTGAAGTCACCATTTTTCTCAGTAAATATATTTCCAAAGGTGCTATTGACATGACATTTTCACCAGATGTTGGTAACAACCCAAGTAATCCATACATACAAAGACACCAAAACAAATAAGTTCAGAAATTAAGTTATGTGTAATAATGTGAAATGACACTGGGAAAAAGTATTGAACACACTTACTGATATTTATTTAATACTTTGTACAAAAGCCTTTGTTGGTAATGACAGCTTCAAGACTCCTCCTGTATGGAGAAACTAGTCACATGCATTGCTCTGTGTGATTTTGGCCTATTCTTCCACACAAACAGTCTTCAAATCTTGAAGGTTCCGTGGGCCTCTTCTATGAATCTTGATCTTCAGTTCTTTCCATAGATTTTCAATGGGATTTAAGTCAGGTGATTGGCTGGGCCATTCTAGCAGCTTTATTTTCTTTCTTTGAAACCAATTGAGATTTTCCTTGGCTGTGTGTTTGGGATCATTGTCTTGCTGAAATGTCCACCCTCGTTTCATCTTCATCATCCTGGTAGATGGCAGCAGATTTTTGTCAAGAATGTCTCAGTAAATTTGCCCATTCATCCTTCCTTCAATTATGTGAAGTTTGCCAGTACCATTTGCTGAAAAGCAGCCCCACAACATGATGTTCCCACCTCCAAACTTCACTGTTGGTATGGTGTTTTTAGGGTGATGTGCAGTGCCATTTCTCCTCCAAACATGGTGTGAATTATGACATCCAAACAGTTCAATTTTGCTCTCATCTGACCACACTATATTCTCCCAGTATTTCACTGGCTTTTCCAAATGTTGTGCAGCAAACTTTAAACGAGCTTCAACATGCTTTTTTTTCAGCAATGGAGTCTTGTGTGGTGAGCGTGCATACAGGCCATGGCTGTGGAGTGCATTACTTACTCTTTTCTTTGAGACAACAGTACCTGCTAATTGCAGGTCTTTTTGAAGCTCTCCACAAGTGGTCCTTGGCTCTTGGACAACTCTTCTTATTATTCTTTTCACTCCTCTGTCAGAAATCTTGCGAGGAGCACCTGGTCGAGGCAAATTTATGGTGAAAAGATTGTCTTTCCACTTCCGTATTATGGCCCCAACAGTGCTCACTGGAACATTCAGAAGCTTAGAAATGAGCCTATAACCAATGCCATCATTATGTTTTGCAACAATTAGGTTGCGAAGGTCTTGAGACAGCTCTTTGCTTTTACCCATCATGAGATGTGTCTTGTGTGACACCTTGGCAATGAGACCTTTTTGTAGGCCATCAGTTGGGACTGAACCAGCTGATATTAATTTGCACTGACAGGGGGCTGGATTGCTTTTTAATTACTGATCGTTTTCAGCTGTTGTCTTGGCTTTCCATGCCTTTTTGCACCTCCCTTTCTTCATGTGTTCAATACTTTTTCCCTGTGTCATTTCACATTATTACACATAACTTAATTTCTGAACTTATTTGTTTTGGTTTCACCCGCTGTATACAGTATGTTGAAGAGGGTGGGGCTTAAACTGCGGAAAGAAATGTGTGTGTTTTTTGCCAATTTTAACCACCTTGTTTGTGTACATGGATTTTATAATGTCATATGTTTTTCCCCCAACACCACTTTCCATCAATTTGTATAGCAGACCCTCATGCCAAATTGAGTCAAAGGCTTTTTTGAAATCAACAAAGCATGAGAAGACTTTGCCTTTGTTTTGGTTTGTTTGTTTGTCAATTATGGTGTGCAGGGTGAATATGTGGTCTGTCTTATGATAATTTGGTAAAAAGCCGATTTGACATTTGCTCAGTACATTGTTTTCACTGAGGAAATTAACTAGTCTGCTATTAATGATAATGCAGAGGATTTCCCCAAGGTTGCTGTTGAAGCATATCCCACGGTAGTTATTGGGGTCAAATTTGTCTTCACTTTTGTGGATTGGCGAGAAGGATGATGTTAAAGAGTTTAAGTATAGCCAATTGGAATTTGTTGTCTGTATATATTATCATTTCATTGAGCATACCATCAACACCACAGGCCTTTTGAGTTGGAGGGTTTTTATTTTGTCCTGTAGTTCATTCAAGGTAATTGGAGAATCCAGTGTGTTCTGTAGTATTAAATAGTTGATTCTAAGATTTGTATTTGATCATGTATATGTTTTTGCTGTTTGTTCTTTGTTATAGAGCCACAAATATTGGAGAAGTGGTTTACCCATACATCTCCATTTTGGATAGACAACTCTTTGTGTTGTTTGTTTAGTGTTTTCCAATTTTCCCAGAAGTGGTTAGTCTATGGATTGTTCAATTACATTGAGCTGATTTCTGACGTGCTGTTCCTTCTTTTTCCATAGTGTATTTCTGTATTGTTTTAGTGATTCACCATAGGCCTAGACTCAGGTTTTCTGGATCTCTATGTTTCTGGTTGGACAGGTTTCTCAATTTCTTTCTTAGGTTTTTGCATTCTTCATCAAACCATTTGTCATTCATTTTCTTTGGTTTTCTGTTTGAAATTATTAGATTTGATAGTGAAGCTGAGAGGTCAAATATACTGTTCAGATTTTCTACTGCCAAGTTTACATCTTCACTGTTACAGTGGAACATTTTGTCCAGGAAGTTGACTAAAAGGGATTGAATAGTTTGTTGGTAGGTTTCCACACTCCTTCCATCTATAGCATTTCTTAATATTACTCAGTTCCTTTGGCTTTGATGCCTCATGATTGAGTATTGCTCTGTTCAAGTAGAGTGTGATTTTTGCTGTGATCTGATAGGGGTGTCAGTGGGCTGACTGTGAACGCTCTGAGAGACTCTGGGTTGAGGTGATAAAGTAGTCTACAGTACTACTGCCAAGAGATGAGCTATAGGTGTACCTACCATAGGAGTCCCCTCGAAGCCTACCATTGACTATGTACAGACCCAGCATGCGACAGAGCGGCAGGAGTTTTTGTTGGTTATGTTGTCATAGTTGTGTCTAGGGGGGCATATGGGGGAGGGAATGCTGTCACCTCCAGGCAAGTGTTTGTCCCCCTGTGTGCTGAGGATGTCAGGTTCTTGTCCAGTTCTGGCATTTAGGTCGCCACAGACTAGTACATGTCCCTGGGCCTGGAAGTGATTGATTTCCCCCTCCAGGATGGAGAAGCTGTCTTCATTAAAGTATGGGGATTCTAGTGGGGGGATATAGGTTGGTAGCACACAGGAGGACATTTTTCTCTGTTAAGATAATTTTATTTAGAATTTCTAGCCAAATGTAAAATGTTCCTGTTTTTATTAATTTAATAGAGTAAGTTAGGTCTGCTCTATACCAAATTAGGAAACCCCCTGCCCTGAGTCTCTTCCCTGTTTCTCACCTGGTAGTTTGGTGGATGAGACTACCAGCTCTCTGTAATCGAGAGGGCAACCAGTGGGTCCGTCTCCTCTATACCATGTTTCTTGTAGGATGACAATATCTTGGATATTCCAGGATGAGATAGTGAAGGCTTTGTGTTCCATAAAGTATCCAATATTGTTGGTCGTGTGGTTTGGCCTCAGGCCAGTAAGTGTAAGCAGAGCCTGCTGAGCATCTGGTACATGCCATTGGCTTGGGCTAGTGTAAGAGTGGGGGTTGGGCCTGCTCATGAACTGGGCGTATGGGTGACGAGGCCATCTTTGCGGGAGTGGGGGGCATGGGGTGGGCAGGAGGGGCATAGGTCTGATCTGAGGGGGCATAAATGGGGTGTGGATGTTGATTGGTTGGCATGGGGCTGTGGATGTGACTCGTGGTGTTGTGGTCTGGATGTAGGTCCTCTCGGCGTGGGTCCTCTATGTGTAGGTCCGGCAGGGGTCCCGCAGGTCTGAGAGAGTGTCTTGCTGGTCTGGACGGGGTGTCTGTTGATCTGTTGCTCCTGTGTGAGGTGTTGGGGCTGAGTTTGAGAGCGATGTCCTTTAGGGTCCGGGCGAAGGTGGGCACTGCTGCCTTGTATAGGTGGACCTGGTCGTAAAGGCTGTCTCTCTCTCTCTCTCTCTCTCTCTCTCTCTCTCTCTCTCTCTCTCTCTCTCTCTCTCTCTCTCTCTCTCTCTCTCTCTCTCTCTCTCTCTCTCTCTCTCTCTCTCTCTCTCTCTCTCTCTCTTTCTCACTCTCTGTCTTTCTCCCTCTCACTACTCTCCCTCTGTCAGATGTTGAAGAAGATCTCAGGGTACATCCAGGAGCAGAATGAGAAGATCTACGCTCCCAGAGGTTTACTGCTGACAGACCCTATAGAGAGAGGCATGAGAGTGGTATCCTTTTGAGCAATACATTGGTCTATTGTTTCTAATCTCAGAACCATGCTAGAACTATGATAGGAAGTGAGGGATTGGTTTATAGGGTTTTTTATGAAGACCTAGTTTTCTTCCCCTGGTCCTCCTCTCTCCTCTGTCACTCCCACCTGGTCCTCCTCTCTCCCCCCTGGTCATCCTCTCTCCCTCCTGGTCCTCCTCTCTCCTCTGTCATTTCCACCTGGTCCTCCTCTCTCCTCTGTCTCTCCCACCTGGTCGTCGTCTCTCCCCTCTGGTCCTCCTCTCTCCCCCCTGGTCCTCCTCTCTTCTCTGTTACTCCAACCTGGTCCTCCTCTCTTCTCTGTCCCTCCCACCTGGTCCTCTTCTCTTCTCTGTCACTCTCCCCTGGTCCTCCTCTCTCCTCTGTCACTCCCCCTTGGTCCTCTTCTCTTCTCTGTCACTCTCCCCTGGTCCTCTTCTCTTCTCTGTCTCTCCCCCCAGCCCTACTCTACAGGGAAAGGCAGGGATAAAGAGAATGGGTACTTATCCTATTGCACCCTATTCCCTATATAGTGCACTACTTTTGGCCAGGGCCCATGGGGCTATATAGTGAGTTGATGCCATTTTGTACACAGGGATGTGTCCAGCATACCATCACACTGGCCTGGCTGGGTTGTCCCTCTCTCTCACTCCTTAGAGAATGAGGAACACAGAAGGATAACAGAGAAGGCCAAGCTATTACCTACACTAGAGTCACTATTTTATACATGACTAAGTATTATGTGTGTGTGTGTGTCTGTGTGTGTGTGTGTGTCTGTGTGTCTGTGTGTGTGTGTCCATGTGTGTGTGTCTGTGTGTGTGTTTGTGTGTGTGTCTGTACCAATCTCTCTCTCTCTCTCTCTCTCTCTCTCTCTGGTCCCCTATCCTCTCTATACTCCTTAACCCCTGTCCTCCAGATCGAGGTAAGTGTGTTTGAGGACCGCGGTTTGAGCAGCTCTAGCCCCAGCAGCAGTGTGTCATCTGGGGGCAGCAGCCAGCGGTGACTGGAGGATCAGCACCAGGGATATGGGTACCACCACCACAGAGGCAGCGGATCCCTCACCAACATTCGCATGCTGAAACATGAGAGCACCCGCTTCTGACTATACGATCTCTAGTTCTGAGTTAAGATGTATATCAATGTAATCAGTATACGATCTCTAGTTCT
The DNA here is from genome assembly GCA_023634145.1 of Thymallus thymallus. Classification (NCBI taxonomy): domain Eukaryota; kingdom Metazoa; phylum Chordata; class Actinopteri; order Salmoniformes; family Salmonidae; genus Thymallus; species Thymallus thymallus. Next base: position 8,093,891 of record CM042389.1, read on the forward strand.
GAGTATAGATGCATATGTGATCAATATACGATCTCCAGTTCTGAGTATAGATGCATATCAATGTAATCATTATACGATCTCTAGTTCTGAGTATAGATGCATATGTGATCAATATACAATCTCCAGTTCTGAGTATAGATGCATATCAATGTAATCATTATACAATCTCTAGTTCTGAGTTAAGATGTATATCAATGTAATCAGTATACGATCTCTAGTTCTGAGTATAGATGAATATGTGATCAATATACTATCTCTAGTTCTGAGTATAGATGAATATGTGATCAATATACTGTCTCTAGTTCTGAGTATAGATGCATATGTCATACAGGAAGTAAATACTGATTGTACATACTATCTGTCATTCTGAGCCAGGGAGATGAAAGAGAGAGGCCAGGATGAGGCTACTGAAGGACAGGAGCAGACACATACACTACTTAGTGTTTTCATTGAAACACACATCTTTGAGTATCTGACAGTTAGACTCGTGTTTCTGCACACTTTTCCCAACCATCTAATCATTTAGCCACTGCCATACTGCTGTGTCACCTTTGCCTGTATTTCCATGACTTCAATTGGAAACATTATGCCATTGCCAATACAGATGAAGGATCTTAATTTGATCACCCTGTTTCAGGATAACCTTCCTGCAATGCAGGAGATGTAAAACGTGTAGTGTATTTGAGGTTTAAAAAGGCTTCTAACGTCTGTAATTTTAACGTCAATATTTACACTTTAAAAATGGATCAACTCCTACAAAAATGTCAATTAATTATAATCCACATAATAATTAACATTTCCTGTTGCTGCAGGATTATTTTCCTGCTCTAGCAAACCGGATCAAATGACTATTTTGAAGAAGTAGCAGCAGAACTATCACTTACTGAAAAAAAAAGGTTTCAGTGTGTATATGTGTGTGCATGTGAAGGACTGCTAGTTCTCCTGGGTCATTTCACATGGATCTGTCTGGGACTTAAAACGCTGAGTACTGAAACACCTTGGATTATTTATCCATGCTGATTTAAGAGCACTGGGTACTGGTGATCCACAGCGCAACACACAAACGCACACACACACGCACACACACACACACACACACACACACACACACACACACACACACACACACACACACACACACACATACACACACACACATACACAAATGCACGCACACAGGCATATGCACAAACATACACTGAGTGTAGAAAACATTAGGAACACCTTCCTGATATTCAGTTGCTCTCAGAACAACCTACATTCTTTGGGGATGGACTCTTACAAGTTTTCAAAAGCGTTCCACCGGGATGCTGGCCCATGCTGACTCCAATGTTTCCCACAGTCAAGTTGACTGGATGTCCTTTGGGCGGTGGACCATTCTTGATACACACAGGAAACTGTTTAGCGTGAAAAACCCAGCAGCGTTGCAGTTCTTGACACACTCAAACCGGTGTGCCTGGCACCTACTACCATACCCCGTTCAAAGGCACTTAAATATTTTGCCTTGTCCATTCACCCTCTGAATGGTACACATACACAACGTCTCAAACATCCTTCTTTAACCTGTCTCCTCCCCTTCATCTACACTGATTCTGGATTTAAAAAGTGACATCAATAAGGGATCATAGCTTTCACCTGCATTCACCTGGTCAGTCTATGTCATGCAAAGAGCTGTTCTTAATGTTTTGTCCACTCTGTGTATGCAGACACACACACACACACACACACACACACACACACACACACACACACCTGTGGCCACTGGTCTTGTGTTCCTGCACACAATGTCCTGGCAGCCCCACATCCAGTCAGACCAGATGGTCTCAGGTCAGACACACACATACACAAATACACATACTCCCTCCCTCCCTGACACAGCCAAGCAGTGTTCTCTGTTTGTGGTCTCAGCTCATTGGAATCACAAGCAAACCTCCAGCCCTTTAAAGCCATGCTTGTCCCTGATCTGTAGCACTGCTAAATCTAATTACAGGTTGTTCATTACTCCAAATGAGCCTGTTCAAGGTTTATTTAGATATTTGTGGTTCACAGAAGGTAGACTTAGTGTGGTTTTAACACTACAGCCAGATAATGACTGTCCTCTGGTTCTCTATAGGGACTACAGGTGGATAATGATGTTCTCTGGTTCTCTATATAGTGACCATTTGGTGTTAATGACCACCCCCGGTGTGTTTGTGTGTGTGTGTGGGGGGGATTGACTGTCTGACTGTCTGATTGTCTGACAGTCTATATATCTTCTTGTCTGTGCTGTCTGTCTGTCTGTCTGTCTGTCTGTCTGTCTGTCTGCCTGCCTGTCTGTCTACCTCTGTCTGTCTATGCCTGTCTGTCTGTCTGCCTGACTGTCTGCCTGTCTACCTGACTGTTTGACTGTCTGTTTGACTGTCTGTTTGACTGCCTGCCTGCCTGCCTGCCTGCCTGCCTGCCTGCCTGCCTGTCTGTCTGTCTGTCTGTCTGACTGTCTGACTGTCTGCCTGTCTGTCTGCCTGACTGTATGCCTGACTGTCTGTCTGTTTGCTTGACTGTCTGCCTGTCTGTTCCTGTCTATGTCTCTCTCTCTCTCTATCTTCACACAGGAAACACACACACATGCACACACCACACAGAGAGAGAGAGAGAGAGAGAGAGAGAGAGAGAGAGAGAGAGAGAGAGAGAGAGAGAGAGAGAGAGAGAGAGAGAGAGAGAGAGAGAGATCAGTTGATTAGGAGTAAAGTGTAGACTAATTACATTACTCTATGCCAGCTGTGTCTGACTGGGTTTTTCTTTGTGGGATCTTGGCTATCACAGTCAACCATAGAGATAAAATAACATAAAGGAATATCTCCATGGTTATTACTACTGTGTTATCAATCCAACAATGGGACTTTAAAGCAAGTGGCTGACCTTGGGTATAATGTAGTTGCACTCTCTCTCTGCCTTTCTCTCTCTCTCTCTCTCGCTCTCTCTCTCTAACTCTTTCTCTTTATCTCTCTCTCTCTCTATCTCTCTCTCTCTCTAGCTTTCTCTCTCTCAAACGCACACATTCTCACACACATTGCAATTTTCACTCTCTGGAACACTGATGTACAACAACTAAGCACAGAGATGACAGGTATAGTTTAACAAATCATAATCACACGTCTCAGAAATAATGATCAGTTTCTGTCTCACATTGTCAGCCACCCTTCACACTATTGTTTTTCATTCTCCCTTATATGTGACGCTCAGTTATATCACCCTCTAGTGTGTGGACTGAAGAAGTTGCCCTAAGACAGATCCAGGGTCAGTTTTGTGATTTCTTATTTGTGATCGTCACGGTTAGGATTGAGGAAGAATAATCTGATTCTAGATCTGCCTAAGAGCAACCTCTAGCCAAATCCACCCAACAAGCAGACATGCTTCTTCTCAATCTGCATTTAGATCAGTTCACCCACCCAGTAACCCAGCCAGAGCACACCCTTTAAATCTGCACTTAGATCAGTTCACCCACCCAGCAACCCAGCCAGAGCACACCCTTTAAATCTGCACTTAGATCAGTTCACCCACCCAGCAACCCAGCCAGAGCACACCCTTTAAATCTGCACTTAGATCAGTTCACCCACCCAGCAACCCAGCCAGAGCACACCCTTTAAATCTGCACTTAGATCAGTTCACCCACCCAGTAACCCAGCCAGAGCACACCCTTTAAATCTGCACTTAGATCAGTTCACCCATCCAGCAACCCAGCCAGAGCACACCCTTTAAATCTGCACTCATTTGGCTTGGTTGTGTAGCCTACTGTGCTTCGAAACCTACTCTGCTCTCTGATCAGCCTCCTGTGCTTTCGATGCCTTCATTTTTCATCTCTGTGGATTGGTTACCAAACCTGGGGCTGACTAACCAATAAAAAAAACAACACCTTGTAAATAGCCTTTGAACTTTTGTATATGTAAATGTGGTCATCACTATCTAGCCATGCCAGAAAAATATAGAAATATATGGTGCTTTCTGACGACTAATCAATTTGAATGATGTTGACATGTTTGTTTGTACTCTGTAAAAGTGCTGTCATCGAGTCGAGTGACCAAGTCTATTTGTGCAAATCTGATGATGAGGATGATGAAGATGGTGATCATGAGAAGGATACTCATGGGAGGAGGATCGGAAGGTGCCAAATACAATATACTGTATAAAATACATGCATAAATACTGTATTGACTGACAGAATGTGATAGTTTTGTTTAGCGTGTTTATTGAGCCAATGAGAGTGTAGCATACTGAGACAAAAAAGAGACTTGAACTACCTTCCCAGCGTCAGATGAACTTGTGGATATTATTTTGATGTCTCTGTGTCCATTATGAAGGAAGTTGGAGGTAGTTTTGCAAACTAATGTAGTTGTGTGTTTGTGTGTGTGGGCTGTACTAGTGTGTAAAGATGGAAGACCAACAGTTGTCATGCAGTTCGCCTTTTGTAAATCTGATGGGCCACTGAATTCACCAATGTCAGGCCACTCATTGGACACTGTAAGCTTTCTAACTGGGCACAATCAAAAATGTGAGGACAACCAAGTTAAGATGTGTTGTTCAAATGCCATATGCCGCATGGGAACTCACATGTATGTTCTGATATGTAAACCTGTGGAAGTGAGCGATAATCCAGTCTTCCTATAAAGTAGGGTCGTATTCATTAAGCACGAAACAGGAGAAAGCAGATTAAAAAAGGGAGGAACTAATTTGACGTGTCAAATAGGAAACATTCACATTAATTTTCCATTGCAAATTATTTGAAAACGTTTTCCGTTGTTTGTCCGAATGAACACGGCCTAGATGTTTTGTGATGTTGAATAGTCTGGGTTCCCGGTTTGTTTCTCCATCAGTCAACATGTCCTTATCTTACCGTTGTTGGCAAGGCAACAATGTAGCATTCTATTGAACAAAGAAACAGTCAGGTACTCTGGCTTGTGTTACTTAGGCACCAAACGGAAGACAACAGACTGAAACAGGGAGGGGCTACCTTAGAAACAGGGAGGTGCTACCTTAGAAACAGAGAGGGGCTACCTTAGAAACAGGGAGGGGCTACCTTAAACAGGGAGGGGCTGCGTCCTAGTGAGTAGGACCCAGGCTAAACATTTTGCACCAGTGAGTAGGACCCAGGCTAAACGTTTTGCCCTAGTGAGGATGACCCAGGCTAAACTTTTTGCCCTAGTGAGGAGGACCCAGGCTATGGTTGTTGAGTCTGACTGCTGAAAGGCTTTCCTCCCTAAGGCAGTCTACAACAGGGATCTCTAAAGAGTTAACCAACTCACCTCTGCTGCAACAAGAGAAAGAGGATATTATAACTTAACTTAAAGGTGGAATGCGCAGTAGGCGGGAACAGTGCCATGGCCGCCCTTTTGTTTTTGTGGCCTAGCTGAGGAGCGTCACGCAGCATGGTAAAACACTGCAGTACATACAGTGGGGAGAACAAGTAATTGATACACTGCCGATTTTGCAGGTTTTCCTACTTACAAAGCATGTAGAGGTCTGTAAATTTTTTCATAGGTACACTTCAACTGTGAGAGACGGAATCTAAAACAAAAATTGGTGAGAAGGCAACAACTGTTGGCGCAATTATTAGAAAATGGAAGAAGTTCAAGATGACGGTCAATCTCCCTCGGTCTGGGGCACCATGCAAGATCTCACCTCGTGGGGCATCAATGATCATGAGGAATGTGAGGGATCAGCCCAGAAATACACGGCATGACCTGGTCAATGACCTGAAGAGAGCTGGGACCACAGTCTCAAAGAAAACCATTAGTAACACACTACGCCGTCATGGATTAAAATCCTGCAGCGCATGCAAGGTCCCCCTGCTCAAGCCAGCGCATGTCCAGGCCCGTCTGAAGTTTGCCAATGACCATCTGGATGATCCAGAGGAGGAATGGGAGAAGGTCATGTGGTCTGATGAGACAAAAATAGAGCTTTTTGGTCTAAACTCCACTCGCCGTGTTTGGAGGAAGAAGAAGGATGAGTACAACCCCAAGAACACCATCCCAACCGTGAAGCATGGAGGTGGAAACATCATTCTTTGGGGATGCTTTTCTGCAAAGGGGACAGGACGACTGCACCGTATTGAGGGGAGGATGGATGGGGCCATGTATCGCGAGATCTTGGCCAACAACCTCCTTCCCTCAGTAAGAGCATTGAAGATGGGTCGTGGCTGGGTCTTCCAGCATGACAACGACCCGAAACACACAGCCAGGGCAACTAAGGAGTGGCTCCAAAGAAGCATCACAAGGTCCTGGAGTGGCCTAGACAGTCTCCAGACCTGAACCCAATAGAAAATCTTTGGAGGGAGCTGAAAGTCCGTATTGCCCAGCGACAGCCCTGAAACCTGAAGGATCTGGAGAAGGTCTGTATGGAGGAGTGGGCCAAAATCCCTGCTGCAGTGTATGCAAACCTGGTCAAGAACTACAGGAAAACGTATGATCTCTGTAATTGCAAACAAAGGATTCTGTACCAAATATTAAGTTCTGCTTTTCTGATGTATCAAATACTTATGTCATGCAATAAAATGGAATTTATAAAATTTCTGGATTTTTGTTTTAGATTCCGTCACTCACAGTTGAAGAGTACCTATGATAAAAATGACAGACTTCTACATGCTTTGTAAGTGGAAAAACCTGCAAAATCGGCAGTGTATCAAATACTTGTTCTCCCCACTGTATTGTGCTCTTCTATTGCACATGCAACAGTGTTTGTTGTTTTCAGTAACTTCTTTGTTGTTGTAATATCACAAACAGACATGGCTGTTTCAGCATTAAGGATTCCAGCTTCAACTTAATACTGTTAATGTATTTACAGAATCATATTCAAGTCAGAGTTATGTATTTCACAAAGATTATTATTATTGATTTGAGCCTGAAAAGAAACAGTTTGAATAGTCGCTTGAAGATAAATAAAATGTTATTACTTGACAGATTTATTGTGACAGGCTGCTGCTTATGTTGCTGGTGTGTGTGTGTGTGTGTGTGTGTGTGTGTGTGTGTGTGTGTGTGTGTGTGTGTGTGTGTGTGTGTGTGTGTGTGTGTGTGTGTGTGTGTGTGTGTGTGTGTGTGTGTGTGTGTGTGTGTGTCTAGCTATGCCTGGTCCATGGGGATAGCCTTCAGTTGTTTAGCAACAAGTCCATGTTGTCCCTCAGTCACAGTAAACACTATGGACACAGTTCATCTGAGTTAAGAATTGTGACCACTCTAATTCCCTCCCTCTCCTCCGCTCTCCTTTTCTCTCCTCCTCTCTCCTCCTATCTCCTCCTCTCTCCTATCTCCTCCTCTCTCCTCCTCTCTCCTCCTATCTCCTCCTCTCTCCTATCTCCTCCTCTCTCCTCCTCTCTCCTATCTCCTCCTCTCTCCTCCTCTCTCCTCCTATCTCCTCCTCTCTCCTCCTCTCTCCTATCTCCTCCTCTCTCCTCCTCTCTCCTCCTATCTCCTCCTATCTCCTCCTCCTATCTCCTCCTATCTCCTCCTCTCTCCTATCTCCTCCTCTCTCCTCCTCTCTCCTATCTCCTCCTCTCTCCTCCTCTCTCCTCCTATCTCCTCCTCTCTCCTCCTATCTCCTCCTATCTCCTCCTCTCTCCTCCTCTCTCCTCCTCTCTCCTCCTATCTTCTCCTCTCTCCTCCTCTCACCTCCTCTCTCCTCCTCTCTCCTCCTCTCTCCTCCTCTCTCCTCCTCTCTCCTCTCTCCTTCTCTCTCCTCTCTCCTCCTCTCTCCTCCTCTCCTTATCTCTCTATCTCTCTCCTCCTCTCTCAACCTCTCTCCTCCTCTCTCCTTATCTCTCCTCTCTCCTCTCTTATCCTCTCTCCTTTTCTGTCCTCCTCCCCTCTCCCCTCTCCTCTCTCCTCCCCTCTCCCCTCTCTCCTCCTAACTCCTCCTCTCTCCTCTCTGCTCCTCTCTCATGTC
>CM042389.1:8104301-8131801 GCA_023634145.1 Thymallus thymallus
AGATAGATAGATAGGTACTTTATTGATCCCCCGGGGGGGAAATTTCATTATCAAGCAGCTACAACAAAAACACAGGGCAGGTGCAAAATGCCACAACGAAAGTACACAAAAGACAGATACACGGTACATGATACATAGAGCGGCAGTATGAAAAAGTATAGAAATACAGGATATCTGGAGTGCAAAAAAAAAAAAAGCTATAAAAGGACATTGCGTAGTATGAGTGGTTGGCTGAATATGTACACTATACATTGGTGGATGTTGGATGGTTAATATACTATACAGGTTGATGGCAGAGAAATACTTCAGTAGCTAATGCGTATGATATGAGCGAGGGTAATAATAGTTTACTTAATAGACAGAATGGGTAAATGAATGGGTAAATGAACAATTTTGCATGGTTAAATTAGCTGTACAGTTAGGTATACAGTTATATTTACAGATAAGTGAATACTTGCATGTTTACACAAACTGTGCAGGTAAATGACAGGAAGAGATACTATAATAGCTAAATGTGTGTATGATATTATTGGGCTAATAATAGTAATTCCCTTAAAATACAGTCCTTAGTGCGCAGGGTTTAATTACAGACAACTGCACTTATTGCACATTTGATATACTAAAAGCAATGAGAAAAGGTGCAACTGGCAGGATACTAATATGCATTCCTGAGTGAATGCCTAGGTCCAATAATTACTTACAATATTGCATGTGATATAATATAACAACTGTACATGGGTATGTATATACAGACCTGTATGAATAAGTAGGTCCTGAGTGGATGAGTGCTGACGGAACAGAGTTACTCACGGATGGATGCATAATTGTTAAACTAGGTCCTAGCACCCCAACAGTTCCAGATCTATGTTGCCGACGGCACGGCACCCCGGTGAGGCATTATATAGTCTCATAGCCGCCGGCAGGAAGGACCTCCTGTGGCGCTCTCTGGCACACCGTGGTGGGATCAGTCTGTGACTGAAAGAGCTCCTCTGCGTCATAACCATAGCGTGCAGAGGGTGGGTGACGTTGTCCATGATGGCCAGCAGTTTGGCCAGGATCCGTCTCTCCGCCACCTCCTCTAGAGTGTCAAGGCTCATCCCCAGGACAGAGCTAGCCTTCCTGATCAGCTTATTTACCCGAGAAGCATCACCGGCTTTGATGTTTGCTCCCCAGCACACCACTGCAAAAAAGATGGCACTGGCCACCACAGACTGGTAGAAGGTATGCAGTAGTTTACTGCACACGTTGAAGGACCTGAGCCTCCTCAGAAAGTAGAGTCGGCTCTGGCCCTTTTTGTACAGGGCCCCGGTGTTACCAGCCCATTCCAGTCTGTTGTCCATATGGACCCCCAAGAACTTGTATGACTCAACCATTTCCACATCCATCCCCTTTATAGGGACTGCAGTCAGTTGTGCCTTGGTTCTCCTGAAGTCCACCACCATCTCCTTAGTTTTGCTGATGTTGAGCTGAAGGTGGTTCTGCTCACACCACAACACAAAGTCACTGATTGTGCTCCTGTACTCCTCCTCCTGCCCACCCCTGATGCACCCTACAATAGCAGAGTCATCCGAGAACTTCTGTAGGTGGCATGTTTCAGAGTTATATCTGAAGTCTGAGGTGTAGAGGGTGAACAGGAAGGGGGACAGGACCGTACCCTGGGGGGCCCCTGTGTTGCTAACTGCCCGTTCTGACACACAGCTCTGTAGTCGCACAAATTGTGGCCTACCGGTCAGGTAGTCCGTGACCCAGGAGACTAAGGGTGCTTCCACTTTCATCCTCCTCATCTTCTCACCCAGTAGCAGGGGCTGAATGGTATTGAAGGCACTGGAGAAGTCAAAAAACATGACCCTCACAGTGCAACCTGCGTTGTCCAGGTGAGAGTAGGCCCTCTGCAGAAGGTAGATGATTGCATCATCCACCCCGATGTTGCGCTGGTATGCAAACTGCAGGGGGTCCATTGATGAACACACCAGGGGTCTGAGGTGAGCGAGGACTAACCTTTCCAGGGTCTTCATGATGTGGGATGTTAGCGCTACAGGTCTGAAGTCATTCAGGACAGTGGGGTGTGCCTTCTTGGGCACTGGGACGAGGCAGGATGTTTTCCACAGCACAGGGACCCTTTCTAGGCTCAGGCTAAGGTTGAAAAGACGCTGGAGTATTCCACACAGTTGGTCAGCACAGACCCTCAGCACCCTTGGGCTGATGCCATCGGGGCCCGCCGCTTTCCACTGGTGTAGTCTCTCCAGCTCTCTCTTCACTTGGTTGGTGGTGAAAGCCAGCCCAGGTAGGGAGGTGGGGGGAAGGGGGGTGTTGAGGATCAGTCCAGGGGGGGCAGGGGCGGAGGTGGGGTCACTGATTGTCTCAGCAGAGGTGCTGTGAGCAAAGTGGGGGTGGGATAGCCGTGAGGGTGTGTGGTCTGGGGAGCTGGAGGGGAGGTGGACAGGGCCAGTATCGAACCTGTTAAAAAATTGGTTCAGCTCATTGGCTCTGTCCTGGGTCCCCTCCGTCTGCCCACTGTTCGACTTTTTGAAGCCAGTGATATTTCTCATACCCTTCCACACCTCTCTCACCTGGCTCTGCCTCAGCTTGTCCTCCATCTTCTCCTTATACACTCTCTTCCCCTCAGCAATCCGCAACTTCAGCTCCCTCTGGACGCATTTCAATTTGTCCTTGTCCTTCTCCTTGAAGGCCCTCTTCTTCTCATTCAGCAGGGCCTTCAGGTCGCTGGTGACCCAGGGTTTATTGTTTGGGAAACAGCGTACCTTCCTGGTGGGTACAGTGTTGTCTACACAAAAATTAATATAGTCTGTTATGCAGTCAGTGAGTCCATCGATGTCCTCCCCATGAGCCTCACAGAACACATCCCAGTCTGTTGTTTCAAAGCAGTCCTGTAGGGCCTCATTCGCCTCCGGGGACCATCTCCTAATAGTCCTGGTGGTTGCAGGCTGCTGTTGGACCATAGGCCTGTAGAGTGGGGTGAGGTGGACAAGGTTGTGATCCGATCTACCGAGGGGAGGGAGTGCAGTGGAGTTGTATGCATCCTTCACATTAGCATATAACAAGTCCAGAGTTTTATTATTCCTGGTTGGGCACTTCACGAACTGTTTGAACGTGAGCAGCGTGGAAGAGAGAGATGCATGGTTAAAATCCCCCGAAATTGCAAAGAAAGCACTGGGATGCGCTGTCTGTAACCTCGCGATAACAGAGTGGATGACGTCACACGCTGCGTTTGCGTCAGCAGAGGGCGGGATGTAAACAATAACAGCAATGGCCGCCGTGAATTCCCTAGGTAGATAGTAGGGTCTCAGGCTAACGGCTAGCAGTTCAATGTCCGGGCTACAAAACTTTTCCTTAAGAGTAATATGGTTCGGATGACACCATCTGTTGTTAACTAATAAAGCCAGCCCACCACCCTTACTCTTACCGGAAGAGACGCGATCCCTGTCCGCTGTGATGGTCTGGAAACCGTCGATAGTGACGTTCTGTATGGGGATGTTATCGTTCAGCCAAGTCTCAGTAAAACACATTAGGCTAGCTTCCCGATAAATCCTTTGTCCACGAACAAGTCCCGCCAACTCATCCATCTTGTTATGTAGACACCTCACATTGCCCATAATAATAGACGGTATAACCGGCTTGTACTTGAACCTCCTCCGCTTTGCCTTACATTTCAATCCCGCCCTGCATCCACGGCGTCGTCTTTTCAATTCGTCCGGAATATCAAACTTTTCCCTGGGGAGCAGCAGCGCTGCGTGGGCTAAATCCAGGAGCTGGGCTCTGTTGTAAACAATAACAGTTGACGACTCCTGTCGACGTTCAGCTGCGATAAAATCCATAAAATCCATAATCCTGAACTGTTATAGTTCGACTGTAGCAAAATAAAAAATAAAACTAAAGAAAATAGACGAAAGAAAACGAACTAAAACAACAATTAACAACGGGACAACGGGAGCTGCTTAAAAGGCGACCACTCAGGGCGGCGCCAAACACACAAGATAGGTAGGTAGGTAGGTAGGTAGGTAGGTAGGTAGGTAGGTAGGTAGGTAGGTAGGTAGGTAGGTAGGTAGGTAGGTAGGTAGGTAGGTAGGTAGGTAGGTAGGTAGGTAGGTAGGTAGGTAGGTAGGTAGGTAGGTAGGTAGGTAGGTAGGTAGGTAGGTAGATAGATAGATAGATAGATAGATAGATAGATAGATAGATAGATAGATAGATAGATAGATAGATAGATAGATAGATAGATAGATAGATAGATAGATAGATAGATAGATAGATAGATAGATAGATAGATAGATAGATAGATAGATAGATAGATAGATAGATAGATAGATAGATAGATAGATAGATAGATAGATAGATAGATAGATAGATAGATAGATAGATAGATAGATAGATAAATGTGAAAGCAAAAACAGGTTTTGAAAAATATTAATTTTTTAAATAAGAGAAAATATCACATTTACATGAGTATTCAGACCCTTTACTCAGTACTTTGTTGAAGCACCTTTGGCAGCGATTACAGCCTCAAGTCTTCTTGGGTATGACGCTACAAGCTTGTCACACCAGTATTTGGGGAGTTTCTCCCATTCTTCTCTGCAAATCCTCTCAATCTCTTTCCCTAAATCCTGACTAGTCTCACAGTCCCTGCCCCTGAAAAACACCCCCACAGCATGATCCTGCCACTACCATGCTTCACCGTAGGGATGGTGCCAGATTTCCTACAGATGTGTTACTTGGCATTCAGGCCAAAGAGTTCAATCTTGGTTTCAGACCAGAGAATCTTGTTTCTCATGTTCTGAGAGTCTTTAGGTGCCTTTTGGCAAACTCCATGCGGGCTGTCATGTGCCTTTTACTGAGGAGTGGCTTCTGTCTGGCCACTACCATAAAGGCCTGATTGGTGGAGTACTGCAGAGATGGTTGTCCTTCTGAACAGTTCTCCCATCTCCACAGAGGAACTCTGGAGCTCTGTCAGAGTGACCATCTGGTTCTTACTCCTTGTTCAGCTCTGAAAAAGATCTGATGTAAAAAGATTTGATCAGCGGAAGAAATATCAGAATTAGGCTGCCTTTGTAAACGCACTCCGGGTTTGAATCAGGTGTGTGAACACTGAGACGGAACTAAAGCCTGCTGGACCCAGTAGCAGGATTGAAGAACACTGTGTGATGTGTGTGGAGATATGTATTGGTTATACTATATGTTTTCATGATAAGGGCCTATCCAGAATCATACTGATGTCAAAACCATGATGAAGAACATATTGTTTGTCTGTCAAATAAAGCTTACATTACCTTTATTCCATCAAGGGAAACCCAAAACAGGGTCATGTTCAGCTGGGACGAGAAAACATTTTGAAACCCAGTGAAACGCGGAGGTATTGCCTGAACTTGTCCATTGATAATCTCCATTAAAAACGTTATGCTATAGTTAGGTTTGGAAAATTCCAGGAACTTTCAAGAAATTCCCTGGTTTTCCAGAAATCCAACCAGGGAATGTCTTGAAAGTACCTGGAATTTTGGAACCCTAGCTACAGTGTGCCCTATTCAACATGACCCAGATATGTACCAGGAGTAGCCCTCTTCCTCATCAGTTCTCCTTGGCCTGAGGGGCAGAACATTGTTATAACAGACACATTTGGGGCATACATCGTGGTGCATTCTAAAGGGAATAGTGTGTGATTTATAGACACAGGCACACTGTAGTCCCGGCTCTTCCAGCTGGTGAGGTGGTGTGAAGGACTCGTTGTTAACCCCTTAACTCCTAGGAGCACGCTCCCTGTGTGTGTGGTATTCTACAGTTCAGAGGGGGCTGGGGGATACGTGTTATATGATCAGTATGTTTCAGGTTGAGTAAAGAGATAGAAGAGGCTTCCATAATCAGTTTGTTTTCCAGAGCAATGAAGAGAAAGATGAAGAGACTTTTATGATCAGTTTGTTTTGTAGAGGAATGAATAGAGATGAGGGGACTTTTATGATCAGTTTGTTTTGTAGAGGAATGAATAGAGATGAGGGGACCTTTATGATCAGTTTGTTTTGTAGAGGAATGAATAGAGATGAGGGGACTTTTATGATCAGTTTGTTTTGTAGAGGAATGAATAGAGATGAGGGGACTTTTATGATCAGTTTGTTTTGTAGAGGAATGAATAGAGATGAGGGGACTTTTATGATCAGTTTGTTTTGTAGAGGAATGAATAGAGATGAGGGGACTTTTATGATCAGTTTGTTTTGTAGAGGAATGAATAGAGATGAGGGGACCTTTATGATCAGTTTGTTTTGTAGAGGAATGAATAGAGATGAGGGGACTTTTATGATCAGTTTGTTTTGTAGAGGAATGAATAGAGATGAGAGGACTTTTATGATCAGTTTGTTTTGTAGAGGAATGAATAGAGATGAGGGGACTTTTATGATCAGTTTGTTTTGTAGAGGAAGGAATAGAGATGAGGGGACTTTTATGATCAGTTTGTTTTGTAGAGGAATGAATAGAGATGAGGGGACTTTTATGATCAGTTTGTTTTGTAGAGGAATGAAGAGAGATATGAGTAATAGAGAGAGGGAGAAAGGGAAGAGAGTGAAGGAGGGAAGGTTCCGGAGTGAAGTGGAGAGGAGGTGTGTAGCAGCTACTGTGGTCCGGTTTGCAGATGGGAGGGGTGAAGAAGCAGCAAAGAGAGGGATAGAGAGAGAGAGAGAGAGAGAGAGAGAGAGGGAGAGAGAGAGAGAGAGAGAGAGAGAGAGAGAGAGAGACAGAGAGAGAGAGAGAGAGAGAGAGAGAGAGAGAGAGAGAGAGAGAGAGAGAGAGAGGGCCAGCGAGAGAGAGAGAGAGAGAGAGAGAGAGAGAGAGAGAGAGAGAGAGAGAGAGAGAGAGAGAGAGGGGCCAGCGAGAGAGAGAGAGAGAGAGAGAGAGAGAGAGAGAGAGAGAGAGAGAGGGGCAGCGAGAGAGAGAGAGAGAGAGAGAGAGAGAGAGAGGCCCATCGCCGGACCCCTGAGGAGTGCGTCCCCTCCAAAGTAAGCTACCTGAGTTAGGAGAATGTTATGATCACTCCTTGGAAGGACTGTGATGATGTTACAGACGTACAGGTTGTAATAAACTATACTGAAGCATTGCAATATAATCTTTGTTCCCATAATGTTACTGTAACACCCCCATAATGTTCCCATAATGTTACTGTAACACCCCGATAATGTTCGCATAATGTTACTGTAACACCCCCATAATGTTCCCATAATGTTACTGTAACACCCCCATAATGTTCGCATAATGTTCCTTTAATGTTTTAATAGTATAACGGAACGCTACACCAGGAGATTGGTTTACAATGACTCCATGAACAAGGTTTCAACCCAGCATTTACTCTTGTATTCTCCCCCACCTCCTGTCTTCTCCCTCACCTCCTGTCTTCTCCCTCACCTCCTGTCTTCTCCCTCACCTCCTGTCTTCTCCCCCACCTCCTGTATTCTCCCTCACCTCCTGTCTAGTCACTTTACCTCCTGTCTTCTCCCTTTACCTCCCTTTTCCTCCTGTCTTCTCCCTTTACCTCCTGTCTTCTCCCTTCACCTCCTGTCTTCTCCCTCACCTCTTGTCTTCTCCCTCACCTCCTGTCTAGTCACTTTACCTCCTGTCTTCTCCCTTTACCTCCCTTCACCTCCTGTCTTCTCCCTCACCTCTTGTCTTCTCCCTTCACCTCCTGTATATTTCCTCACCTCCTGTCTTCCCCCTCACCTCCTGTCTTCTCCCTCACCTCCTGTCTTCTCCCCCACCTCCTGTCTATTTCCGCACCTCCTGTCTTCTCCCTCACCTCCTGTCTACTCCCTTCACCTCCTGTCTCTCCCTCCACCTCCTGTATTCGCCCTCACCTCATGTCTACTCCCTTTACCTCCTGTCTTCTCCCTTCACCTCCCTTCACCTCCTGTCTTCTCACTTTACCTCCTGTATTCTCTCTTCACCTCCCTTTACCTCCTGTCTTCTCCCTTCACCTCCCTTTACCTCATGTCTTCTCCCATTACCTCCTGTCTTCTCCCCTTACCTCCTGTCTTCTCCCTCAACTCCTGTCTTCTCCCTTCACCTCCTGTCTTCTCCCTCACCTCCTGTCTTCTCCCTTCACCTCCTGTCTTCTCCCTCACCTCCTGTCTTCTCCCTTCACCTCCTGTCTTCTCCCTCAACTCCTGTCTTCTCCCTTCACCTCCTGTCTTCTCCCTCACCTCCTGTCTTCTCCCTTCACCTCCTGTCTTCTCCCTCACCTCCTGTCTTCTCCCTTCACCTCCTATCTTCTCCCTCACCTCCTATCTTCTTCCTTTACCTCCTGTCTTCTCCCCTCACCTCCTGTCTTCTCCCTCACCTCCTGTCTTCTCCCTTCACCTCCTGTCTTCTCCCCTACCTCCTGTCTTTTCCCTCACCTCCTGTCTTCTCCCTCACCTCCTGTCTACACCCTTACCTCCTTTCTTCTCCCTCACCTCCTGTCTTCTCCCTCACCTCCTCTCTTCTCCCTCACCTCCTCTCTTCTCCCTCACCTCCTGTCTTCTCCCTCACCTCCTCTCTTCTCCCTCACCCCTCTCTTCTCCCTCACCTCCTGTCTTTTCCCTCACCTCCTGTCTTCTCCCTCACCTCCTGTCTACACCCTTACCTCCTTTCTTCTCCCTCACCTCCTGTCTTCTCCCTCACCTCCTCTCTTCTCCCACACCTCCTCTCTTCTCCCTCACCTCCTCTCTTCTCCCTCACCTCCTGTCTTCTCCCTCACCTCCTCTCTTCTCCCTCACCCCTCTCTTCTCCCTCACCTCCTGTCTTCTCCCTCACCTCCTGTCTTCTCCCTCACCTCCTGTCTTCTCCCTCACCTCCTGTCTTCTCCCTCACCTCCTGTCTTCTCCCTTCACCTCCTCCTCTTTCCCTCTTTCCTCTGTCCCTCCACCTCTCCCCTGGGCCTCCAATCAGAAGGGGTAATTAGGCAATGGTTTTAACATGGATCTGAGTGTGTGTGTGTGTGTGTGTGTGTGTGTCAGACCTACCAAGCCCAAAGTGTGCTACAGGCTCCACCTCACAGAGGTAGCCGGAGCCCCCGTTGATGATGCGTGTGTGGACAACTTCTCTTGGTGTAGACCACTACCTTAGCACCCGGGCATACGCCCGTACTAACACACAGCCACGACTTAGTGGAGCCCTGAGAGAGAGGGGGAGCCTTGAGAGAAGGAGAAGGGGGAAAGAGGGGGGGTGAGAGAGACAAAGAAAGCAATAGAGGGAAAGAGAGAGGGGGAAAGAGAGAGAGACTGTGTGTCGGCTACAACTTGTTGCATTAGACAGTGGCGATAACACACACACATACCACAGCGGTCCCTGGTTGACTGTAGATGGAGAGAAGCTGTGCAACACTCTCTCCATGAGACACCAAAAGTTCCAGAACATCATCTAAATATATGGACACACATCTAGATCTATGGACACACACAGGACACTGAGAGGACACACACACACACATCTAAATATATGGACACACACCGTACACTGAGAGGACACACACACACATCTAAATATATGGACACACTCAGGAGACTCAACACACTAGCAACAATAAGAGAGACATAGAGAAGAGAGAGGCTGGGAAGTCAAGTCTCAAATCCTAAACCACAGATCTCTAGCGCCGTCCAGTGGAGGAAGTAGGAATCACACTTTATGTAAGAGGTGTGCTTCACATTGACCGTGTATAATGAGTTGATGTTAAACAGTGTATCACAGTGTAAAATTAGTTGATGTTAAACAGTGTATCACAGTGTATAATGAGTTGATGTTAAACAGTATATTACAGTCTATAATTAGTTGATGTTAAACAGTATATTACAGTGTATAATGAGTTGATGTTAAACAGTATATCACAGTGTATAATGAGTTGATGTTAAACAGTGTATCACAGTCTATAATTAGTTGATGTTAAACAGTGTATCACAGTGTATAATCCCCTTCCCCCCAACCACTCACCTTTCATATCCATTTGTAATGTTGGACATCATGTTCAATAATTTACACTTCCAGTAGTAATCACTGTCATCACCATGGTAACAGCTCATAGTTTGGACTTTTTATTAGACTTCAGAACATTGTCAACTTAGAATATTATGCAAAGCTTTTTAAAGTGCTGGTAAGGCATCTCTACTAACACCAGGCATCTCTACTAACACCAGGCATCTCTACTAACACCAGGCATCTCTACTAACACCAGGCATCTCTACTAACACAAGGCATCTCTACTAACACCAGGCATCTAACACAACATTACACCATAAGACATCATGTGGTTTAGACAATGGTTCATGTTGATAACAGATATTACAACCACCCTGGGTGATTCCTGTTCATAAAGTGTTACTGTTGTAAATGTACCGCCTGTCGAGTGGGAAAACTTTCAACCTAAACCAGACAGTGATTCAAACAGTCCTGTCTGGAAGCAGTCTGAATATGGATTCTTAAAAGGGTAATATAAGTTATTATCCATAACAGTCCTGTCTGGAAGCAGTCTGAATATGGATTCTTAAAAGGGTAATATAAGTTATTATCCATAACAGTTCTGTCTGGAAGCATTCTGAATATGGATTCTTAATATAAGTTATTACCCATAACAGTCCTGTCTGGAAGCATTCTGAATATGGATTCTTAATATAAGTTATTATCCATAACAGTCCTGTCTGGAAGCATTCTGAATATGGATTCTTAATATAAGTTATTACCCATAACAGTCCTGTCTGGAAGCATTCTGAATATGGATTCTTAAAAGGGTGATATAAGTTATTATCCATAAGCGAAATGAGTAATATGTAATTGATCTGCTGAGTAAGCTGTTATAATTCTGGGTTGTAACAAAAATCTGCACCTCCTGTATCTCTCCAGGATCAGGCATGGTGTCCACTGCTCTAGAATCTGGAAGACTCTAGGAAGGTCTGCTGAGTATAAACCTTTGTTTCGTACCTTGAAGCTGAGTTTAAAACTGTGTTTCGTTCCTTGAAGCTGAATTTAAACCTGTGTTTCGTACCTTGAAGCAGGGTTTAAACCTGTGTTTCGTACCATGAAGCTGGGTTTAAACCTGTCTTTTGTACCTTGAAGCTGAGTTTAAACCTTTGCTTCGTACCTTGAAGCTTGGTTTAAACCTGTGTTTCGTACCTTGAAGCTTGGTTTAAACTGTTTTAAACCAAGCTTCAAGGTACGAAGCAGCTTTCGTACCATGAAGCTGGGTTTAAGCCTGTGTTTAGTACCTTGAAGCTGAGTTTAAACCTGCGTTTCGAAGCTTGAAGCTGGGTTTAAACCTGTGTTTTTTACCTTGAAGCTGAGTTTAAACCTTTGTTTCGTACCTTGAAGCTGGGTTTAAACCTGTGATTTGTACCTTGAAGCTGAGTTTAAACCTTTGTTTCTTACCTTGAAGCTGAGTTTAAACCTGTGTTTCGCACCTTGAAGCTGACTTTAAACCTGTCTTCTGTAAATCTTAAATCTGTTTTTAAACCAATGTGTACTATTCCATGTCCTCCTGGATAGAGGTGGAGAGAGACGGTGAGAAAGATAGAGAGAGAGGAAGAGAGATATAGGAGAGAGAAATATAAAGGAGTGGAGAACGTGGGAAAGTGCAGGAGAGAGAGAGAGAGAGAGATAGCATCTTCGGAAAAGTTAATTACGGTCTTTCCAGGTCATTTACCCTGAAGAGGAACTAAGGCTTTCTGCTGACACACAGAGAGAGGACTGCAGTAATGATTACAGAAATATGCTGATCTGCCTATCAGCATTTGGCCCATACCCAACACTGGACATTGCCATTTTATCTTATCGTCTTATTGTTGCTAGTGTCCTTATATTTTGTGTCCATATATTTAGATGTGTGTGTGTGTCCTCTCAGTGTCCTGTGCGTGCTTTGCATACATTCGTGCAGGTGTGTGTGTGTGTGTGTGTGTGTGTGTGTGTGTGTGTGTGTGTGTGTGTGTGTGTGTGTGTGTGTGTGTGTGTGAGTGTGAGTGTGTGAGTGTGTGTGTGTGTGTGTGTGTGTGTGTGTGTGTGTGTGTGTGTGTGTGTGTGTGTGTGTGTGTGTGTGTGTGTGTGTGTGTGTGTGTGTGTGTGTGTGTGTGTGTGTGTGTGTGTATGTGTGTGTGTGTGTGTGTAAATGTGTGTAGCCATCATTTTCATTCTACAGCCATGTGTGTCTGTAGAATGAAGGAGTCCATTATGTAGTAATTACCGCGGTGCACGGGGCAAGTGAGGAGACGGAACACCACATCTCTCTAATGAACTGTCATAACACACACACATTGAGACAGGCACACAGCAAAGCATGAATTATGACTACACACACAGTCACACACACAGTCACACACACAGTCACACACACTCACACACACTCACACACTCACACACACAGTCACACACACTCACACACACAGTCACACACACACTCACACACAGTCACACACACACTCACACACACAGTCACACACACACTCACACACACAGTCACACACACACTCACACACAGTCACACACACACTCACACACACAGTCACACACACACTCACACACACACGCACACACACAGTCACACACACTCACACACTCACACACACAGTCACACACACTCACACACACAGTCACACACACACTCACACACACAGTCACACACACACTCACACACACATACACACACACAGTCACACACACTCACACACACAGTCACACACACAGTCACACACACACTCACACACACATACACACACACAGTCACACACACTCACACACACAGTCACACACACACTCACACACACAGTCACACACACAGTCACACACACAGTCACACACACTCACACACTCACACACACAGTCACACACACAGTCACACACACACTCACACACACAGTCACACACACACTCACACACACAGTCACACACACTCACACACACATACACACACACAGTCACACAAGCATAATATGGGCTGTGAAAAGAGACAGTAAACAGACTGAGTTATTGTTGATAGTCTCCAATGACATAAGCGGTTATTAATGGGGTGTTAAACACAGACACTGATATAAAAAGACATGTGTTTAGAGAGAGTTGTGTACAGTTAGTTCTGCAGTGTGTGTTTCTCAGTCTGTGTGTGTGTGTGTGCGCGTGTGTGTGTGTGTGTGTGTGTGTGTGTGTGTGTGTGTGTGTGTGTGTGTGTGTGTGTGTGTGTGTGTGTGTGTGTGTGTGTGTGTGTGTGTGTGTGTGTATACCTCCATAGGGCTGTGACGGTAACTGAATAACTGACAGTTATGTATGAAAATAACCTTCTTAACCATTTAAATAGGCTTACATTCATTTTAGGATTTAAAAATGTCTATTGACTTTATTTGTAGATAAACTTTACCTAATAGTGGGAGTGTTTAAGAACATTAAGAACTGTAATATACTAGTATCCTATCAACATTAAGAACTGTAATATACTAGTATCCTATCAACATTAAGAACTGTAATATACTAGTATCCTATCAACATTAAGAACTGTAATATACTAGTATCTTATCAACATTAAGAACTGTAATATACTAGTATCCTATCAACATTAAGAACTGTAATATACTAGTATCCTATCAACATTAAGAACTGTAATATACTAGGCTTGTTGGGGTGTCATGGCTGAACAACAACATGGATAATACTAATATACAGTTAGCTAGGTTTTTCCATTCATAAGCAGGACAGAACAGCAGTGTCCGGTAAGATCAGTAAGGGTGGTGTCTCTTTGTCAATACAGACGCGCAATCTTTAATATTGTCTTTAAGTCTTGAGGTTCTGCTGAGTTAGAATACCTCACTATAAGCTGTAGACTATACTATTTACCGTTTTTCGTAGCTGTATATTTACCACAACAAACTAATGCTGGCACTAAGACCGCACTTAACGAGCTGTATAAGGCCATAAGCAAACAAGAAAATTATCGTTCAGAGGCGGCGCTCCTAGTGGCCGCGGGACTTTAATACAAGGAAACTGAAATCCGTTTAACTTCATTTCTACCAGTCACCTGTGCAACTAGAGGGGGGAAAAAACTCTATATCACCTTTACTCCACACACAGAGACGCATACAAAGCTCTCCCTCACCCTCCATTTGGCAAATTTGACCATAACTTTATCCTCCTGATTCTTGCTTAAAGACAAAAACTCAAAAACTCAAGTACCAGTGATGCGCTCAATGCAGGAGTGGTCCGATGAAGTGGATACTAAGCTACAGTTCAATAATGGGAGAGGAGAGGAGAGGAGAGGAGAGGAGAGGAGAGGAGAGGAGAGGAGAGGAGAGGAGAGGAGAGGAGAGGAGAGGAGAGGAGAGGAGAGGAGAGGAGAGGAGAGGAGAGGAGATTGATAAAACACTCATCTAAAAACCTATCCAACTATTTTGGAGGTTAAAGTAAAGAAACAATTAGAAACTGTGCTAACCCCAACCCTAAACCTAACCCCAACCATTCCTCTTCACACAGTTCCCGGGACCAGGTACCCCTCTATACCTTTCCCTATTCTGGGTCCGTATCCCAATCCCACCCACCCAATCCCTTCCCTACACCCTCATACTTTCCTTAGAGTCCCCATTCCCCCTGCAGTACCTGAACCACTGAACATCCCTATAATCACTACTTACTCACACATTAACAAATACATCCACTCAAAACTGAGACGGCCTTTACTGACATTCCCCCCATTTCAAAAATTCAGACCCATCTCAGCCTTCCGTAGAAACCCCAACCTGAAGGACATTCTGGTTCACCCCAAGTTCTCCAACCAGCCAGCTCCCACACTATCCATTGAGCACCAGTACTACAGACAACTGTCAAACATGCATAACATTGTATATGCCATCACCTGCACATTATGTCACAACATCTATGTAGGTGAAACTGGCTATACCATCCTCACACGCCTATACACAATAAACAATAACAAACTACCTACACATTTGGTCCAACACTTCCAGATACACCCCATAGCACACCTACAAATCACGGGCCTGGAGTCTCAGGTTTGACACCATCCACAAACTGATTTTATTCATAAACCTAACCCTAACCCTAACCCTAACCCCACAATTTAACAAAATGTTGTTTACCATCGCTCACACCTTTCCATTGCGCTACAACATTCTGATGGATGCAATGGTAAAACTAGTCTTTGTAAAAATTAAACATGCTGATATTTATTCTAGTGCATGCTTTTCTATCGAACGCTGCCAGCACCCGCCCACCGGACTATCATCACTACTCTCGACGGGTCCGAATTAGAATACGTGGACACCTACAAATACCTAGGCATCTGGTTAGACTGTAAACTCAACTTCCAGACTCACATCAACCATCTCCAATCCAAAATTAAATCCAGAATTGGCTTCCTATTTCGCAACAAAGCCTCCTTCACTCATGCTGCCAAACATGCCCTCGTAAAACTGACTATCCTACCGATCCTTGATTTCGGTGATGTCATTTACAAACTAGCCTCCAACACTCTACTTAGCAAATTGGATGTAGTCTATCACAGTGCCATCCGTTTTGTCACCAAAGCCCCATACACTACCCACCACTGCGACCTGTATGCTCTCGTTGGCTGGCCTTCATTATATATTTGTCGCCAAACCCACTGGTTCCAGGTCATCTATAAGTCTTTATTAGGTAAATCCCCGCCCTATCTCAGCTCACTGGTCACTATAGCAACACCCACCCGTAGCATGCGCTCCAGCAGGTATATCTCACTGGTCACCCCCAAAGCCAACACCTCCTTTGGTCGCCATTCCTTCCAGTTCGCTGCTGCCAATGACTGGAACGAATTGCAAAAATCATTGAAGCTAGAGGTTCCTATCTCCCTCAATAACTTTAAGCATCAGTTGTCAAAGCTGCTTATCGATCACTGCACCTGTATATAGCCCTTCTGTAAATAGCCCACACTACTACCTCATCCCCATATTCTATTTATTTTTGTTATTTTCACAAATCTTGCACTCCAGTATATCTATTTGCACATCATAATTTGCACATCCTTCCTTCCTGTGTTAATGATTATAATCTGTAATTTATTTCACCACTATGGTCTATTTATTGTCCTACCTCCTAACCTTACTACATTTTGCATTACATTTTGCACTCTGTATATAGATTTTCTATTGTGTTTTTGACTATGTTTGTTTACTGTGTAACTCTGTGTTGTTTTTGTCGCACTGCTTTGCTTTGTCTTGGCCAGGTCGCAGTTGCAAATGAGAACTTGTTCTCAACTGACCTACCTGGTTAAATAAAGGTGAAATAAAAAAATAAAAAATAAAAAATCCTGACCAGCAGATGTCATTCATGTGCACTGTGTTAAAAGCTCAGAGTAATGAACCGTTTTTCTGTGTCATCTGGTGAAAGCCTTGGAATCTTTCTCCTTCAGGAAACCTACTGGAAAAATAGTAAAAGAGCTAGTTTTCTATAATCTACAGGTAGGTAGGTAGGTAGGTAGGTAGGTAGGTAGGTAGGTAGGTAGGTAGGTAGGTAGGTAGGTAGGTAGGTAGGTAGGTAGGTAGGTAGGTAGGTAGGTAGGTAGGTAGGTAGGTAGGTAGGTAGGTAGGTAGGTAGGTAGGTAGGTAGGTAGGTAGGTAGGTAGGTAGGTAGGTAGGTAGGTAGGTAGGTAGGTAGGTAGGTAGGTAGGACTGGGGTCTGCTCTTTTCTGTAACCTATAGGAACACAATATGGTCTATACTTGGCATGTAGGTTTCTCATTTATGGGTGGCACAAATTGCGATATGGGGGAGGCAAATGGGCAGGGTATGCAAATAAAAAATCTAGTGTAGTAAAAAAGTGTAGTGTTTTTGCAGACTCTAGTGTTTTTGCAGACTAGTGTTTTTGCACTCTAGTGTTTTTGCAGAATAGTGTTTCTGCAGACATTACTGTAGTATTTACCACAGTGTTTCTTTGTGTGGATAATACTGTAGTATTTACTATAGTATTCTACAGTATACTGTACTACAACATTCTATAGTAAATAGTATTTACTATAGAATGTTGTAGTACAGTATACTGTAGAATACTATACTACACACTATGTGTAGTATTTACTAAATACTACACATAGTGTGTAGTATAGTATTCTACAGTATACTACAGAATTAAATAGTAAGTTATGTAGTATTCTATAGTAAACTGCACTATTTCTTCATGTGGGAAAGGCAACAGAGTTACAGGGCTCCATTTGTCACAAGCAGCTTTGAAATGTGCATAAATAATGATTACCTTCTCATGGACATTATTGTAGAAGTTTGTAGAAGGGAAGTTTTGAGAGATCAAATCAAATCAAGCTTTATTTATGCAGCATATTTCTACGGTGCAAGGAATGCAACCATGTGTGCAAATACAACAATGAAAATAAAAACTGTAATATTTACTACACAACGAGATGTCCCTTGAAGATTGGTGAGGTAAAGGCTAGTGTTGGTTAGTGAAAGGTCACCCATAGGGCAGCACCTAAAACCATCAGTTATGGGGCAACAACAGGGAGTAACTGCCTGTTTGTATCAAACCGCCTCAAGATCGTGCAAGCCCCCTGTGCTAAAGTTTAGCAATTCAGGTATTTAGAATGACATCAACATGTTCATGTCCCATAGTTTCATGAGAGTTCCCTTAGAAATGTTCTAAAACTACAGCCAGTAGTTATACAGTAGTTCTAGGCTGGATGTTATAAGCTGGATGTTATAGCCTGGATGTTATAGGCTGGATGTTATAGGCTGGATGTTATAGCCTGGATGTTATAGCCTGGATGTTATAGGCTGGATGTTATAGGCTGGATGTTATAGGCTGGATGTTATAGGCTGGATGTTATAGGCTGGATGTTATAGGCTTAATGTTATAGGCTGGATGTTATAGGCTGGATGTTATAGGCTGGATGTTATAGGCTGGATGTTATAAGCTGGATGTTATAGGCTTAATGTTATAGGCTGGATGTTATAGGCTGGATGTTATAGGCTGGATGTTATAGGCTGGATGTTATAGGCAGGATGTTATAAGCTGGATGTTATAAGCTGGATGTTATAGGCTGGATGTTATAGGCTGGATGTTATAGGCTGGATGTTATAGCCTGGATGTTATAGGCTGGATGTTATAGGCTGTATGTTATAGCCTGGATGTTATAGGCTGGATGTTATTGGCTGGATGTTATAAGCTGGATGTTATAGGCTGGATGTTATAGGCTGGATGTTATTGGCTGGATGTTATAAGCTGGATGTTATAGGCTTAATGTTATAGGCTGGATGTTATAGGCTGGATGTTATAAGCTGGATGTTATAAGCTGGATGTAATAGGCAGGATGTTATAAGCTGGATGTTATAGGCTGGATGTAATAGGCTGGATGTTATAGGCTGTATGTTATAGCCTGGATGTTATAGGCTGGACGTTATTGGCTGGATGTTATAAGCTGGATGTTATAGGCTGGATGTTATAGTCTGGATGTTATAGCCTGGATGTTATAGGCTGGATGTTATAGCCTGGATGTTATAGGCTGTATGTTATAGGCTATATGTTACAGGCTGGATGTTATTGGCTGGATGTTATAGCCTGGATAATATAGGCTAGATGTTATAGGCTGGATGTTACAGGCTGGATGTTATAGTCTGTATGTTATAGGCTGGATGTTATAGGCTATATGTTATAGGCTGGATGTTATAGGCTGGATGTTATAGCCTGGATGTTATAGGCTGGATGTTATAGGCTATATGTTACAGGCTGTATGTTATAGGCTGGATGTTATAGGCTGGATGTTATAGGCTAAATGTTATAGGCTAAATGTTATAGGCTGTAGATGGAGCAGAGTAATTATGGGAGGTCAAACAGAGAGTAAACCTGTTATTTATGTAAACGTATCTGACCTCAGCACTTCACTGAAGACTAGTCTCATAACTTGACAACAGATGTGTTCTACGGAACATAAACATACACTTAACCGTGTCTCATCTCGGCAACCCACAATTAAATCTTGCATTAGTTTTTTCATGGAGGGATAAAACACCATAAAGCTAAAACATTAAACTTTTACAATTTACTTAAATCTTTGTTTTGCTCTTCTTACCATGTTGTTATCTTTTGTCCTCAATGTTCCCTTTTGAATAAATGTCACAGTTTGCTGGTGAACCTGTCCCTAAGTGTTGGCACTGGTGCCAAATTCGCACTGTTAAAGTGAGAACAAAGTCCTAAATAGTGGTTAAAGGAGAAGGAAATGAGACCTTCAGACAAAGTGAAGGTTACCAGAGTGCTCTGATGAAGGGTTAGATGCCAAAACATCTTGTAGCTGTCACACTTCACTAACCTACGTCTCGGTCATGGGATCTATCTATCTATCCCTTTCTCTCTTTCTCCAACCCCCTCTCCCACTCACTCCCTCCATCCCTGTCTCTGCCTCTCCCTACACCCTCTCCCACTCACTCCCTCCATCCCTGTCTCTCTCTCTCCCTACACCCTCTCCCGTTCACTCCCTCCATCCCTGTCTCTGCCTCTCCCTCCTCTCGCTTGTAGGCTGTAGTCTCGCCAAACCTCTCCTATCAGTGCAGCTCCGTCCAACATCCATTCTCATGAGCACCACTTGGCTAAGCCTCAGGGCGCCGTAATTACTCTGACCCTCTAACGCACTTTCCTTCTTCATCCATGTTCAGCCCTGGTCTCTCTTCTTTATCCATGTTCAGCCCTGGTCTCTCTTCTTCATCCATGTTCAGCCCTGCTCTCTCTTCTTCATCCATGTTCAGCCCTGCTCTCTCTTCTTCATCCATGTTCAGCCCTGCTCTCTCTTCTTCATCCATGTTCAGCCCTGCTCTCTCTTCTTCATCCATGTTCAGCCCTGCTCGCTCTTCCAATACTTCAGAAAATGACAGATCATTTCCTGTACATTTATCTCAGTGAACGACAAAACACCTTCTAGCCTCAATCTTGTCGTCTTTGTCAGAAATGACAGATCCCTTTCCCCCTTTCCGTCTACATTCAGTTCAGTGAAGTAAAGAGTGCTTCTCTCTTACGTTAAGGTCACCTTTATCTCCTCCTTTAATTCAGCCAACGACAGGTCACTTTTAATTTAATTGTAGAGATCCCTATCTTGTCTTGGAATCGCTTGTCTATTAGGTCCATAAATGGAAGAAAGTTATTTACTACTTTAAACTCCATGATTCTTCTGTTACTGTGAGAACGAGTCAATAATCCTCTTAAACCAGAATGGGATTTCACATTTTATAACAGAGGAGATATTTTATGATGTAGTTATCTGTAATATACATAATTTGTGATAGTACCACCTTGTGTTTCTCATTTTACTGTAAAAGCATGTCAAAGTAGATTTTGTTGAGGCAGGAGTGAATTTGAACAGAATACAGAGGTTGTTTTAGGCTAGTTTTTGTAATGTTACATAAAGGTTGATGTCATTTTTGGCCACCCTGCGAATCCTCTATAAAACATGCCCTTGTGGATTTTCTTGAAGCAGGAATACATGTAACAACATTTAACATAATTTAGATTATATTGATTAGGCTGTTTTATAGTCATTTTAGACTAATATGGTCTTTGTCAGTTTACCTTAGTAAAGATCACATTTGGATATCTGACTAGTTCTGACTGGTTCTGACTAGTTTTGACAGATTCTGAGGTCCTCGTCATCTGACTGACTCTCTTAACCGGCTATGGACGTCCATCTCCAGATCATCCTATGTAGTTTCCTCATAAACATTTATAGATCACTCACTATGACTGCTTTTGACTAGTTCTGAGACCCTCTAACTTACTCTAATGGCTACGAATATCTCCAGATCATCCACTGTTTCCTCTGTCAAAGGAACCAGTCTGCCTGGTTCTGACCAATTCTGACTAGTTCTGATGCCCATGTCACTCACTCACCCAGCTACAACCATCTCCAGGTCTCTATTGTTGTCAACGTCAGTGACAG
Source organism: Thymallus thymallus (assembly GCA_023634145.1). NCBI lineage: Eukaryota > Metazoa > Chordata > Actinopteri > Salmoniformes > Salmonidae > Thymallus > Thymallus thymallus. The sequence goes on from CM042389.1 coordinate 8,125,210, forward strand.
CCACTCCACAGTTGAGCTGGGTGGGGTTGTTGTCCTATTTGGGAGGAAGCATGGTCCCTGTGACTGCTGAGAACATGGGCTCCGACCGCTGGGCCGCAGGGAGGACAGGGAGCAACACACACACCCACAAGGACATCAACACTTGTAAACAGAATCACACCCTTAGGGTTGCAAAAGGTTTCCCAGACATCCTGGCTGGAGGATTCTAGATGTTCAAGCATCTGCTATAGAAAATACAAACATAGTTCCTCATTTCTGAAATGACTGCGCTCTCGTATGACTCTCTATGAAACAGGCATAACAGTTAGCTAAATTATTGCACACGTTCTTACGGTGATTTAATAATTTGCTATCGGCCCTGCTCATAACAGACATACACACACAAACACACCATATTCAATCATACTGCTCTCAAATAGAACTTGACACTCAGCACAAACTACATATTTATTTAAGTATTTCACTGCAATTCAATCACATCCGATTAGTTCTGAAAATTATAATGTGTTATCTTTAATCAACTGAAAGAAAGAAAGAAAGAAAGAAAGAAAGAAAGAAAGAAAGAAAGAAAGAAAGAAAGAAAGAAAGAAAGAAAGAAAGAAAGAAAGAAAGAAAGAAAGAAAGAAAGAAAGAAAGAAAGAAAGAAAGAAAGAAAGAATGTCTATTGGTCCATTGTATATGACAGATTTCTATCCGTTCCACATCTATGAAGATGGCATGGTGAATGACGGTCCTGTCCACACTAGCTGTATGTCAGTAAAAGGGTGAATGACGATTATATATGGTTCTATGTAGGTGACATCAGTCTAGTTCGATGTAGGGTAAATGACAGTTCTATCCATTCCAGCTCTATGTCAATGAAAGGGTGAATGTCTATAGATGTCAGTGACAGGGTGTGGGTGCAGTACACAGGGACAGGTCTGTCATTGAGAGGGAACACACAGTCCCCATTGTAACCAGCCCTGAGGTCCTCTAAGGGGGCCGGCTGGCTTGGGCTGCAACTGCTGCTACCGCTGGGTCTCATAACACATGTTGCTAACAGGAAGCAGCCTAGTTCAGTCAGGAAAAACCAGAACAGAGTGGCTGACGGGTGTTTATCACCTCACATCGCTCTCTCTCTCAGCTGACGGGTGTTTATCACCTCACATCGCTCTCTCTCTCAGCTGACGGGTGTTTATCACCTCACATCGCTCTCTCTCTCGGCTGACGGGTGTTTCTCACCTCACATCGCTCTCTCTCTCGGCTGACGGGTGTTTATCACCTCACATCGCTCTTTTAACTCTGTTCTGGGTCTCTGTTTGCTAAGCAGCTGTTTTAACTCTGTATTGGATTTGGTTTCTCTGAGAATGACCACATCACAGGTCAAAATGTTTTCTAACTGGGCCGACGTCTGTGCCTGTGTGTGTGTTTGTGTGTGTTTAGAACATTCTTTCAAAACTTGTCTGATTGCCCCACCCCTTATGGTTTGATATTATTGAATTCAACCATTAATTCCTGGAAGTCAGTGTATACTTAAGTTACATAAATAGTTGATTTTCTCACTTCCACAGGGGAGAGATCAGTGCTGAGTATTTGCATATGAACAGTTCACAGAAAAGCTAACAACATTAAAACTGGTTTATTTGGACAACCTGCACTTTTCAGGGGATGCTTCTTGAATTCAAAACCACAGTATTTTTACCATTACTCATAGACTTATAAATGTATAAACGGTAAACTTGGTAATTTGGTTACAGAGCGTGTAAGACAGGGATAGGCAGGTCCGGTCATGAATGGTTGCAGTGTTTGGAGGTATTTGTTTCAGCCCAGATCTGTATTCCACTAATGGGGGCCGTAATTGTCTAGTTGAATCAGGTGGTTTTAGAGCTGAGCTGGGTAGACATAAAGTCAAAGGGAATCAAGGGGAAGAGAACCAAGAAGATAAGAAATAAACAGCCAGGGTAGACCACTTGGCATCTGATGTTTTTTTATTGGTTCACAGTAATGAATGTATTGATATTTGGGCTGTAAATCAGCTATGCAACCAAGCCAGCCAGCCAGTACTTAACTACAACTTTCCCAGCTATTCGAAGGGCAAAACGTCACAAAGTCCAATTCCGGTTTTCCATACAAACACACTCTACATTAGCTAGGTTTCCATCCAATATTCTACGATCTGCATAAAACACTATGCACATTTTCCCACCTGAAAGGTGTTCAAACCATCAAACTGATAAAAATCTGTGTGATGACGTAGTGCATATAAAATTAACTTTTGCGTTTAAGTTGCCATGTACCAAATTAAAAATACAAGTAAAATGGGTTTCCATCGCATGTTCAACTCTGCTGTTGGTTTTGTCACAACATCTGTTGCGTTATATTGCCCACTCTGGTATTGACACGTGTGCATTAGCCAACAGCTCGCAGAAACAGTGTAGGTAGGTAACCTACATTATTAGATTATTGTGGATAAGAGCAATATTTTTTAGATTTGTCAACCAGCAGCCAAGCATCAAACCACATCACCAGATTAATACGAGCCTAGATATTCACTGGAAAGGAGCATCAAGCTCATTACCTTTCACTTTCACCACCCTGTGAAGTTCATCATCATTTATTTCATCTGTAGCCTGGTTTCCCGAGTCGTAGTGGGAGGACCACACAACATATCATCTCGTGACTCCAAGTTTACTTCGATATGATGGTTATTATATCAATATTTGCGTATAAAGGCTTTCTAACGGCATTTCTCGCATAATTAATTTTCTGACACAAAAAGATCCCACCATGTCAAACGAACAAATTGCCTGTAGGCATTTATACAATTGTACCGGGATATCAGTCCGTTCAGGACATTTTTCATGCATCAGGTGATTCATCTTCATAAAATGGTTGGATAGAAACCTGCTAATAATGGAATTCTCAAAATAAATCTCTTTAGTAAAGGGATTAACATGGAACGAATCTTCGTGTGAAACCATTTGACATAATAATTTATGATTTATTTCATGAAAGTATATTTTGGTCACACATTAAACAAATGTTTAGTTTTGGGGGTTATTTGAGTCCCTGAGAGCACAATCTTTCTATATGAATATTAAATAAGCACCACAGCTCAAACCCTCAGTTTACATACAGTTTCAAACATTATTGCATAGGACAACTGGTTAGCAAACTGGCCATTTTTGAAATCCCAATGCTAGATATCCCAACAGCATGGCTATATGCCTTGTTCAGGGGCAGAACAACAGATTATTTACCTTGTGAGCTCAGGGATTTGATCCAGCAACCTTGCAGTTACTGGCCCAACACCCTAACCACTAGGCTACCTGCCATCCCAATTAAATATTAAACATTAAATAACAACACATATTATAGACTGTTTTGTTATGTCAATAGCAACTGTACACAAGAACAATACAAGTCAATAAAATAATACATATTAGCTTATATTAAATAGCCCTGTAAAGACACATCTAAGCCCTGTTTAGTAGGATTTAATCTACAGCTTTTATTGATTAAAGAGTTTGAATGTGTGTGTGTGTGTGTGTGTGTGTGTGTGTGTGTGTGTGTGTGTGTGTGTGTGTGTGTGTGTGTGTGTGTGTGTGTGTGTGTGTGTGTGTGTGTGTGTGTGTGTGTGTGTGTGTGTGTGTGTGTGTGTGTGTGTGTGTGTGTGTGTGTGTGTGTGTGTGTGTGTGTGTGTGTGTGTGTGTGTGTGTGTGTGTGTGTGTGTGTGTGTGTGTGTGTGTGTGCATACGTGTGTGTGTGTGTGTGCATACGTGTGTTTGTGTGTGTGTGTGTGCATACGTGTGTGTTTCATGAAACACTGTTTCATAATAACATGTAGGTGTTTTGTGATATTAAAGTTGATGAAGACAAGACAACATTAACTGAAGCACCTAATAATGAAATGTGAGTGAGTGGGCCGGGGAACCAAGATATTCATTAAGGAACTTTACTGTTACTGGCATATTACAGTTGTCCATTATAACAAACATCTGCCTCTGACAGCTTCTACACTTGAGGACGGTAAATCATTAAAACACATCAAAAAGCCATAATGGTGCAGAAGGTGACATTGAACATGAAACTGAAGCCAATGTGAAGGCATTGTTCTCCATCTCTTTATCTCTCCCCCTACCCCCACCCTCCCTCTCTATCTCTCTCTCTCCCCTTTCCTTTACTCTCTCTCTCCCCTTTCTCTCCCCCTCTCTCTCTCTCCCCTTCCTCTCTCCCTCTCTCACTCCCCTTTCTCTTCCTCTCTCCCTCTCTCTCTCTCTCCCCCCTTTCTCTCTCCCTTTCTCTCTCCCTCTCTCTCTCTCTCCTTTCTCTCTCCCTCTCTCCCTCTCTCTCTCTCCCTCTCTCTCTCTCCCTCTCTCTCTCTCTCTCCCCTTCCTCTCTCCCTATCTCCCTCTCTCTCTCCCTCTCTCCCTCTCTCTCCCCTTTCTCTCTCTCTCCCCTTTCCCTTCCCTCTCTCTCTCCCCTTTCTCTCTCCCTCTCTCCCTTTCTCTCTCTCTCCCTTTCTCCCCTTTCACTCTCTCTCTCCCCTTTCCCTCTCTCTCCCCTTTCCATCTCTCTCTCCCCTCTCCCTCTTTCTCTCCCTCTCTCCCCTTTCTCTCTCTCTCTACCCTTTCCCTCTCTCTCTCTCCCCTCTCCCTCTCTCTCTCCCTCTCTCCCCTTTCCCTCTCTCTCTCTCCCCCCTTTCTCTCCATCTCTCTCTCTCCCCTTTCCCTTCCCTCTCTCTCTCCCCTTTCTCTCTCCCTCTCTCCCTTTCTCTCTCCCTCTCTCTTTCTCTCTCTCTCACTCCCCTTTCTCTCTCTCTCTCTCTCTCTCTCTCCCCCCTTTCTCTCCCCTTTTCCACTCTCACCCCTTTTCCACTCTCTCCCCTTTCCCTCTCTCTCTCTCTCTCTCTCTCTCTCACTCTCGTGTCTTTCCCACCCAGTTTCTCTGTGTACGCCCCATTCTTACCCTAACTCTAACACAAACACAGCTAATTAAAGGCTTTTTATATACTGCCTCCCTGGCTGCCGCAGAACTGTGGGTTCACCACCAAACCTGGTTTTACTCGCACTTGGATGGCCAGGAGGGTGGAGAACTGCACTGGGATGGATGGCACAAAGCAATCACTGCCGGCCATTTTGTGAAAGAAATATTAAATGCTAAGGTGACATCACAACCCTTTGAAGTTAAACTGTAAGAAAATATCTTCTACCTGGAACCAAAAAGGGTTCTTTCAGGAACCAAAAAGAGTTATATCTGGAACCAAAAATGGTTATCCAAGCTACAGGGACAGTCAAAGAAGCCTTGGTTCTAAGTAGACCCTTTTTTAGTGCGTACCCTAGCTGTTGATTTACAGTATTGGGTGAAAATGTGTTTGTTTTAAATGTTTAATCAATATAAAAAGTATGCAAACGGTAGACTTAAATAAATTAACCTGCAGCATATACGACACATTACATATTGTGACAAAATTAGCACCAAAAGCATTGGAATTCAGTTACTACAGCAAATAACACAGTAAACTGCATGGAAAGTTACATTTTCGTGGCAGGTATGAAAAGTTAACATCACAAAAGCCAACATTACGGAGTCCATATTAGGACAGCCTCAGTCATAGCAGTACTAGGCTCTCCCAATATGGTAAACGTGCATTTTATGACTGATCATATTAAACTATGGAGGGGAGACTGGATCAAAATTCTGAATACTGATGTTAGTTCAATAGATAATGATTTGACCTCATGTTATAGTAATTTAAAAACCGAAGAAGAGAGAAATGTGAACTAAATAAACAATGTTTGTTTTGTTGTATCAGTTCTACTGTAGTTACAGTATATCATAATTATTTTAACACATCAGAATTTGACGGTACCTGCACAATAATAAAATAATGAATTAAATTGTAAAAACTAGATAAACGTTCATACACAACTATGTATTCAAACCCGGACCTTGAGGTCCACTGAAGGACACTCGTGTTTTTTTTAAAATCGCTGGTTAATGATGAAAACCGGTAGAGCAGCAGACCTCTAAAGTCTGCTGGAAGGTTGTGATTTGATCAAACAGCACCAATATTGTAGGAGACACTGTCCAGACAGACCATCAGTCAAACAGATAATACACAACTCTTTTCAGTCATTCTTTCCCCTTTCCTGAGACATGGGCATATTGGATCATCCGTATGTTCAGCCTGGTCTCATAGACTAGACGTAACATAGTAAATGTAAATCCGGGGACATTCAAATGAGCATGATTTGTTACGTTTGGTATGGTTACATAAGACTAGTAATTTAGCTACTCAAAATGTGTATGAATTAATTCTGGTTAGATTAAATTATAACTGTATGTAAATGCAGATGGTTACTTAACGCAAAAAGGAAAGGAGATCTAGCAACCCAATGGTTGCAAGTTCAAATCTCATCACGGGCAACTTTTGCATTTTAGCTAATTAGCAACTTTTCAACTACTTTTTAGCTACTCTGCTATTACTTAGCATGTTAGCTAACCCTAACCCTAACCTTAACCCTTTTAGCCAACTTTTCCCCTAACCCTAAACCCTTAACCTAACTCCTAAACATAACCCTAACCAAACCCTAACCCCTAACCCTAAACC
>CM042389.1:8136801-8169301 GCA_023634145.1 Thymallus thymallus
CACTCAGGAATGCATATTTGTATCCTGTCAGTTGTATCTTTTTATCTATCTATCTATCTATCTATCTATCTATCTATCTATCTATCTATCTATCTATCTATCTATCTATCTATCTATCTATCTATCTATCTATCTATCTATCTATCTATCTATCTATCTATCTATATGGACTTGGTCTTTTACCAAATAGGGCTATCTTCTGTATACCACCCCTACCTTGTCACAACACAACTGATAGTCTCAAACGCATTAAGAAGGAAAGAAATTCCACAAATGAACTTTTAAGAAGGTACACCTGTTAATTGAAATGCATTCCGGGTGACTACCTCATGAAGCTGGTTGAGAGAATGCCAAGAGTGTGCAAAGCTGTCATCAAGGCAAAGGGTGGCTATTTGAGATTGAAGAATCTCAAATATAAAATATATTTTGATTTGTTTACCACTTTTTTGGTTACTACATGATTCCATATGTGTTATTTCATAGTTTTGATGTCGTCACTATTTTTCTACAATGTAAAAATAGTAACGTTAAAGAAAAACCCTGTAATGAGAAGGTGTTCTAAAACTTTTGACCGGTAGTGAACATGTTAATAGTTTTGCGTGGTACAAAGGGACCAATGGGATCGTCTCAAAAGGGCAAACTCCAAGCAAAATCAAGCACAGCTGTGTGTGTCTGTGCGTGTGTATGAACCTGGAATATGTAGTCTCCAGGCTTGACGTCGGTGATGTCGATCCACTGACAGTCGATGTCGTGGCGGTACGTATCCCAGCAGCCCACTGAGATGCCCTGGTCGCCCATGTTGTAGCAGGAGAAACGCTTCTGCAGACCTGACACACAGACAAGAACGGTGACTTTACTCTTATGCAGAACTGACACACAGACAAGAACGGTGACTTTACTCTTATGCAGAACTGACACACAGACAAGAACGGTGACTTTACTCTTATGCAGAACTGACACCCAGACAAGAACGGTGACTTTACTCTTCTGCAGACCTGACACACAGACAAGAACAGTGACTTTACTCTTATGCAGAACTGACACACAGACAAGAACGGTGACTTTACTCTTCTGCAGAACTGACACACAGACAAGAACAGTGACTTTACTATTATGCAGAACTGACACACAGACAAGAACGGTGACTTTACTCTTATGCAGAACTGACACACAGAAAAGAACGGTGACTTTACTCTTTTGCAGAACTGACACACAGACAAGAACAGTGACTTTACTCTTCTGCAGACCTGACACACAGACAAGAACGGTGACTTTACTCTTATGCAGAACTGACACACAGACAAGAACGGTGACTTTACTCTTCTGCAGACCTGACACACAGACAAGAACGGTGACTTTACTCTTATGCAGAACTGACACACAGACAAGAACGATGACTTTACTCTTCTGCAGAACTGACACACAGACAAGAACGGTGACTTTACTCTTCTGCAGAACTGACACACAGACAAGAACGGTGACTTTACTCTTATGCAGAACTGACACACAGACCAGAACGGTGACTTTACTCTTATGCAGAACTGACACACAGACCAGAACGGTGACTTTACTCTTCTGCAGACCTGACACACAGACAAGAACGGTGACTTTACTCTTCTGCTTGTTGCTTTTAGGAGCCAGTTTCAGCTACTAAAAAAAATAAGAAATTAACCATGATCCAGGAATAATTTAGGTCATGAACAGCATATGAAGTTGTTGAAAATAAAGGGTTGTTATAAATGTTAATAACATGTGACATTAGGTGTTATCCATGTTAATAAAATGTGTTATTACCTTCAGGGCAGCATGTATGAATGTTAATAACATGTGACTTTAGGTATATCCATGTTAATAAAAGGTGTTATTACCTTCAGGGCAGTATGTATCCTCCAGACAAAAGCTGGCCTTGTGTCCCTCTGCTATCCTAGTCCCATTCAGAGTCAGCAGGTCATAGTGGGTGAACACCTCAATGCTGTGGTAATGCCTGGTAACACAGAATAAAAGGGGTGGTTAGTTACTTCCATTGACCCCCCCCCCCCCCCCCCCCCCCCTATATATAGTATAGTTTATTTAATAAATATTTTCTTAAAACTGCATTGTTGGTTAAGGGCTTGTAAGTAAGCAAGTCACGGTAATGTCTACACCTCGTGTATTCGGTGCATGTGACAAATACAATGTGATTTGATTTGTAAGCGTTAAGGTTTGGGATATGCTTAAAACAAAAATCTCGAAACAACTTTCTATCGCTGGATTTGAACTCTCAACCTTTGGAATCAGAGGTAGATGCTTAACTCCCATCCGACATCCCCGTCCACAACGCCCTAGCATAACCGAAGGAAGAGATGACGATACATCATGCAAAGCAGCCACAACTGTCAGTAAGATTGTCCATGATTGAGTCTTTGAATGAAGAGATTGAGATAAAACTGTCCAGTTTTAGTGTTTGTTGCAGCTCGTTCCAGTCGCTAGCTGCAGCCAACTGAAAATACGAGTGACCCAGGGATGTGTGTGCTTTGGGGACCTTTAACAGAATGTGACTGGCAGAACGGGTGTTGTATGTGGGGGATGAGGGCTGCAGTAGATATCTCAGATAGGGGGAGTGAGGCCTAAGAGGGTTTTATAAATAAGCATCAACCAATGGGTCTTGCGACGGGTATACAGAGATGACCAGTTTACATAGGAGTATAGAGTGCAGTGATGTGTCCTATAAGGCGCATTGGTGGAAAATCTGATGGCAGAATGGTAAAGAACATCTAGCCGCTCGAGAACACCCTTACCTGCCGATCTATAAATTACGTCTCCATAATCTAGCATGGGTAGGATGGTCATCTGGATCAGGGTTAGTTTGGTAGCTGGGGTGAAAGAGGAGAAATTACGATAGAGGAAACCAAGTCTAGATTTTACTTTAGCCTGCAGCTTTGATATGTGCTGAGAGAAGGACAGTGTAGCGTCTAGCCATACTCCCAAGTACTTGTATGAGGTGACTACCTCAAGCTCTAAACCCTCAGAGGTAGTAATCACACCAGTGTGGAGAGGGGCATTCTTCTTACCAAACCACATGACCTTTGTTTTGGAGGTGTTCAGAACAAGGTTAAGGGTAGAGAAAGCTTGTTGGACACTAAGAAAGCTTTGTTTTAACACAACATCCAGGGAGGGGCCAGCTCTCATCATATAAATAGATGAGAGAGCTTCCTGCTGCCTGAGCTATGTTGTTGATGTAAATTGAGAAGAGTGTGGGGCATAGGATTGAGCCTTGGGGTACTCCCTTGGTGACAGGCAGTGGCTGGGAGAGCAGATTTTCTGACTTTATACACAGCACTCTTTGAGAGAGGTAGTTAGCAAACCAGACTAAAGACCCCTCAGAGACACCAATACTCCATAGCCGGCCCACAAGAATGGAATGGTCTACCGTATCAAAAGCTTTGGCCAAGTCAATAAAAATAGCAGCGCAACACTGCTTAGAAGGGCAGTGGTGACATCATTGAGGACCTTTAAAGTTGCAGTGACACATCCATAACCTGAGCGAAAACCAGATTGCATACCAGAGAGAATATTATAGACATCAAGAAAGCCAGTCAGTTGATTATTGACAAGTTTTTCCAACACTTTTGATAAACGGGGCAAAATAGAAATAGTCCTATAACAGTTAGGATCAGCTTGATCTCCCCCTTTAAATAAAGGACTAACCGTGGCTGCCTTCCAAGCAATGGGAACCCCAGAACGGAGAGACAGGTTAAAAAGGTCGGAGATAGGCTTGGCGATGATAGGGGCAGCAACCTTAAAGAAGAAAGGGTCTAAACCATCTGACCCAGATGTTTTTTTGGGGTACCCTTTTGGGGTACCCTCAGTTTCCTGGTTCGGTTTCCTACAGCGTTTGTGAATTCTATAGAATAGGTTCTGCTTTCACAAGACCTGAAAAGGTGTATCTTGCAAATCACATTTCAGGATGTGATTTGCAAGATACACATTCTACATGACGTTACAACGGTCAAAAAGTTCCACACAACTCGCATACCTGGTACTCTGGTCCTGGATCTTGCACCCCCTACTCACGCAGGTCCAGGATTCGTTTCAGCCAGGGTTTGTTTGCTTTAGAGCACAGATCAGGGTACCTAGCGCTCCAGCAACCAGGTCATACAGGGGATATGTGAAAGCGCCCTAACTCCTACACCCACAAGCAGTGGTGGTAAAAGTACTCAATTGTCATACTTGAGTAAAAGTAAAGATACCTTAATAGAAAATTACTAAAGTGAAAGTCACCCAGTAAAATACTCCTTGAGAAAAGTCTAAAAGTATTTTGGTAAGTATCAAAAGTAAATGTAATTGCTAAAATATACTTAAGTATCAAAAGTAAAAGCATAAATCATTTCAAATTCCTTATACTAAACAAAACAGATCGCACCATTCTTTTTTTTCTAATTTACGGAAAGCCATTGGCACACTCCAACACTCAGACATCATTTACAAATGAAGCATTTGTGTTTAGTGAGTCCACCAGATCAGAGGAAGTAGGGATGTAGTGAAGTAAAGGTCAAAGTTGTCAAAAAGATAAATAGTAATGTACAGATACCCCCAAAAACGACTTAAGTAGTACTTTAAAGTATTTTTGCTTAAGTACTTTGCCCACAAGCAAGTTCAGCCACATCCCCTTCATAGAGTACAGTGACATAGTACTACAGTTCATGACAAGTATGGCACCAGAGAATTTCAGCTACTACAAACTAAGTATATGGCAATGCATAGTAAAACTACAACTCATGAACTGCATGAAGTGGAACAGAACAACAAGTACATGGCCTTCTAGAACTACAGAGCCCCTGACCCCCAACGCAGAACCTGTGACACGCGTGCCATGTCAAAGACTCCCTGGTAGCCCTAGGTCTGAAGTCAGCCTTTATCATGTTCATAATGCCAAAGACTACAACTACAATACCTTGCTACAACACCCCTTACCTGTGACACGCATGCCAGGTCCAAGAATCCCTGGTAGCCCTAGGTCTGAAGTCGGCCCGTCCCATGTTCATGATCCTGGAGGAGAATCGTAGCAGGCGGCGGTGTCCGTAGGGCCAGTTCATTCTGGCAGCAGAGGACGACAGACAGTTCTCCTCGTTGGCACAGGTCAGCAGGTGTAGGGGTCTGTCCTCCAGGTAGGCTGTCTCCTGAACCAGTTGGGCATCAAGTACTAGGTCAGGGGCAGCTAGAGGGCAGGGGAGAGGGGTGAGAGGTTAGGGTTAACTTAAATATGTACATTTGATTCATTGATTGAACCAGAGACCATTCAGAGTTCACGTTCAGAAAGCAAAAAGGAGAAAACATGTTCAGGTACTTCAGATCTTTGACCAGAACACTGGAACAGGTGTAGAGATCTAGCCAGGTGGAACAGGTGTAGAGATCTAGCCAGGTGGAACAGGTGCAGAGATCTAGCCAGGTGGAACAGGTGTAGAGATCTAGCCAGGTGGAATAGGTGTAGAGATCTAGCCAGGTGGAACAGGTGTAGAGATCTAGCCAGGTGGAACAGGTGCAGAGATCTAGCCAGGTGGAACAGGTGTAGAGATCTAGCCAGGTGGAACAGGTGTAGAGATCTAGCCAGGTGGAACAGGTGTAGAGATCTAGCCAGGTGGAACAGGTGTAGAGATCTAGCCAGGTGGAACAGGTGTAGAGATCTAGCCAGGTGGAATAGGTGTAGAGATCTAGCCAGGTGGAACAGGTGTAGAGATCTAGCCAGGTGGAATAGGTGTAGAGATCTAGCCAGGTGGAACAGGTGTAGAGATCTAGCCAGGTGGAATAGGTGTAGAGATCTAGCCAGGTGGAACAGGTGTAGAGATCTAGCCAGGTGGAACAGGTGTAGAGATCTAGCCAGGTGGAACAGGTGTAGAGATCTAGCCAGGTGGAACAGGTGTAGAGATCTAGCCAGGTGGAATAGGTGTAGAGATCTAGCCAGGTGGAACAGGTGTAGAGATCTAGCCAGGTGGAATAGGTGTAGAGATCTAGCCAGGTGGAACAGGTGTAGAGATCTAGCCAGGTGGAATAGGTGTAGAGATCTAGCCAGGTGGAACAGGTGTAGAGATCTAGCCAGGTGGAACAGGTGTAGAGATCTAGCCAGGTGGAACAGGTGTAGAGATCTAGCCAGGTGGAACAGGTGTAGAGATCTAGCTAGGTGGAACAGGTGTGCTGTGATGACTCACTTTCTGAGCAGGTGACCCCTGCAGCCTTTGTCCCGCCACCTCGGGGACAGTGGACATGGTTGTTACGGCGACACTGTTGAATTGACAGCTCCATTCCGACACAGTGGGTTCCACTCAACACCAACTCTGCTGCGTTAGGGTCCCCAGCCCAATACCACGTCTCCTAGAGAGAGAGAGAGACAGAGACATACAGAACATGTGTGGCTACTGTCCATGAGGCACCTTGAAACTGTATTCAGGCACTCACTTTGCATCATGCTTAAGAACAGCCCTTAGCTGTGGTATATTTAAGCAATAAGGTCCAAGGAGGTGTGGCATATGGACAATATACCATGGCTAAGAGCTGTATATATATCACAAACCCCAGAGGAACCTTATTGCTATTTTTTATTTAACCTTTATTTAACTAGGCAAGTCAGTTAAGAACAAATTCTTATTTACAATGACAGTCTACCTACAGGGTCAGCCCCTGGAGCAAATTAGGGTTAAGTGCCTTGCACAAGGACACATCGACAGGTTTTTCACCTTGTTGTCTCGGGTATTCGAACCAGCGACCTTTCAGTTACTGGCCCAATGCTCTAACCGCTAGGCTACCTGCCACCCTATTATAAATGTTTTGTCATACCCGTGGTATACGGTCTGATATACCATGGCTTTTCAGCCAACCAGAATTCAGGGCTATAACCACCCAGTTTATAATGGCCAATATATCACACCCTCTAGGGCCTTATTGCTTAATTTTAAGGCATTTTATATGTGTGCCTCATAGAAAGTGTTACTGAGTATTTCAGCTATCTGGTGAGTGTTCGGGTTTGAGGACTCAGGGAGACTCAGTGAGTTGATTGGTGAATTGTGGAAGTCATGGAGAATAGGGGAAAATCTGAAATGGCACCATATTCCCCCAAAGGGATCTGGCCAAAAGTAGCATACTATACAGAGAATAGGGTTTCATAGGTGTGTTTTCGTACCTGGTGTGCTCGGGATGCGAACCCCAGACCCAGCTGTCGACAGACCACCATGGCTTCGTTGATCCCCCAGTTCTCACTGCAGACTGACCCCCATCTCTTACGACCCCCTACATCCATCAGTACCTCCACACGGCCCTCACCTGGCTGCCTGCCTCCCGCCAACCGCACCTGGGGTAAAAGGAGGAAGGAGATTAGGAGGAGGAAGAGGAGGAGGAGGAGGAGGAGGAAGAGCACTAGGAGGTGGACGAGAGGAAGGAGGGTAGAAAAGTAGGAAGAGGAGGAGGATGAGGAAGAATAGAGGAAGAGGAGAGGAAGGAGGGTAGGAGGAAGAGGAGGAAGAGGAGGTGGACAATAAACGTGTACGTTTTTCAAGTCAAATGTTTAGAGTTATGTATCTAATGAGTATACAATAACGGATTTAGTGTGTGTTCTGACCTTGGAGTCCATGCCAAGCTTGGGGACGTTGCAGCGCACTGAGGCGTCCTGGGTGTGTTTGAACGTCCAGAGAGGGACATCCTGGAAGTTACAGTCTAGGATAGACTTCTCTGTCCCCAAACACTGGACACTGTTCATATGGATAGGACCAGTACCTAGATAGAGAGAGAGAGAGAGAGAGAGAAAGAGAGAGAGAGAGAGAGAGAGAGAGAGGGAGGGAGAAAGAAAGAAATGGAGAAAGAGAGAGAGAGAGAGAGAGACAAAGAAAGAAAGAGAGAGACAAAAAGAGAGAGAGAGAAAGAAAGAGAGAGAGAGACAAAGAAAGAAAGAGAGAAAGAGAGAAAGAGACAAAGAAAGAAAGAGAGAGAGCGAGAGAGAGAGAGAGAGAGAGAGAGAGAGAGAGAGAGAGAGAGAGAGAGAGAGAGAGAGAGCGTTGGTTGGTGATTGCAGGTCTATATTGGTCTCCTAATGATAGATTGTACATCCACCCACACTAAATAGGCTGAACAAAACCCACTTCCTGACCCAAACCTCTCTATCGGTGTGTAGAACACCACATCAAATACCACTTAGGTAGATCAGAACAACCACAGTTTAATTTATCAGGACCAACACAGCTTCTGTGGATTGTGGATCTACATTTAAAAAAGTACATTTTAGCTGATTTGGGCAGTAGTTCTGAGAAAAATTGTTCTGAGAAAAATAGGGTACGTAATGGATCCGGAGAAAGAAGAAGAATCAGGCACATACTGTAAACACACACTAACACGGGGGCGCACACACACACACACACACACACACACACACACACACACACTGTGGTCGTATACCACCTCACAGAGTAAATTACATATAGTAGTATAAATAATAATATAGTATTGGTCAGAATTGGAAATAGACCCTGACGATGACGATGATGATGATGACGATGATGAGAGTTCAAATGGCAGCTGATAGGTTTAGACGTTGGTTTCAGTTTTCGACTTAGTTTCACTTTCATTGATGTCACTACCAATGATCAAAGTGCTGTAAATAGTCTGCAAAAGTCAAATTCACCCACTAAATTACCATTCAATTTTCTCGTACTTTGTCCAGTTCCTGCTGCTTCAAGTTTGTGTCCTTTACATTCTCTCCTTTCAAGGTCTCATTTTCAAAGGAGAAATGTTTTTGTGTAATCTTTAGATTTGTCTTCTTTCCCAGCAGATGTGGCCTGTGAACCCTATCATATCTCATATCCAATCAGAGCTCTGCGTGTGTGTGACCTCACACTCTGTAAAAAGTCATTAGTTCTGCTAACGTTTTTTGTTTGTTGTGGAAACCAGTTGCCTAGAATCATTGGAGTAACCCAACTCAAAGTATATCAGTGTGTTGAATACTTAAAAAAGTAGAAAAGTGACATCACTGCCCATATGGTTATCTTTTGAAATTGTAAATGTTTAACTGTTTTATGTTCTATAAACTTTGTCACTAAATTGCATTATGTATTCTGAATTCTAATGATTTAAGTTACTTGAATATTAATATTTATTGTAGTGAAAATACTTAAATTATTAACCTTCATAACTAAATGTAAGTAGTAAGTAGTTCTGATTAGTAATGTTCAGTGGTAGTTGGTGTGGATGACTAGAGAAAGATCTCTATCTATGGTAGTTGGTGTGGATGACTAGAGAAATATCTCTATCTATGGTTGTTGGTGTAGATGACTGAGAAAGATCTCTATCTATGGTTGTTGGTGTGGATGACTAGAGAAAGATCTCTATCTATGGTAGTTGGTGTGGATGACTAGAGAAAGATCTCTATCTATGGTAGTTGGTGTGGATGACTAGAGAAAGATCTCTATCTATGGTAGTTGGTGTGGATGACTAGAGAAAGATCTCTATCTATGGTAGTTGGTGTGGATGACTAGAGAAAGATCTCTATCTATGGTTGTTGGTGTAGATGACTGAGAAAGATCTCTATCTATGGTAGTTGGTGTGGATGACTAGAGAAAGATCTCTATCTATGGTTGTTGGTGTGGATGACTAGAGAAAGATCTCTATCTATGGTAGTTGGTGTGGATGACTAGAGAAAGATCTCTATCTATGGTTGTTGGTGTGGATGACTAGAGAAAGATCTCTATCTATGGTTGTTGGTGTGGATGACTAGAGAAAGATCTCTATCTATGATCCCTATTTATGGCAGACTCACACAGGCAGACCCACACAGGCAGACCCACACAGGCAGACCTATATGGCAGACCCACACAGGCAGACCCACACAGGCAGACCCACACAGACAGACTCACACAGGCAGACCCACACAGGCAGACCTATATGGTTTTTACTGCTCAGGCTAGTCGAAGTGAAAAGGTCCTACTTTAAACAGCTCAACATGGAGACATCCCACAGAAAGAAAAACACCATTAATGTTACCTAAACCACGCTTAATTAATGTTCCAAAAACCACGCTTAGTTTCAGAGAGGGGAAAATCCTAGGGTTTCCCTCCTAACCACTAGCTAACTATTTGGGCTATTCTCACTAACTATGTCACCAGAATCATCCCGTTTCCAGCTCCCTAAAGTCTTAAAAATGTTATCTGTCACTTGATTGGCATGTGCTAACCTTAATTATAGCGTTTTTTATTTATCAACAAATATTTATTGTAAACGCTATATTTAAACCAATGTTTACTGATCTAATTTACTGCACTTATTGAGACTATTGCGTGAAAAAGTTATTCAACAGAACATCTCTCTCTTTTTTGTGCTTACCAAACTACAGTAAAAACTGTCTGTCTGTCTGTCTGTCTGTCTGTCTGTCTGTCTGTCTGTCTGTCTGTCTGTCTGTCTGTCTGTCTGTCTGTCTGTCTGTCTGTCTGTCTGTCTGTCTGTCTGTCTGTCTGTCTGTCTGTCTGTCTGTCTGTCTGTCTGTCTACAGCTGCAGTGACCAGGGTGGAGGAGAGGGGAAATCCGCTAACAATGTGTGAACCACAGATCAGGGTCACATACAAATCCACACACATTCTCAGCCCATTCAGCGGCAGACAGGCGTAGTAGTCCTAAGATCAGTCCTCAGACTCGCATGGAATCTTAAACACTCCAAAGTACTCAAGGTACACTGTTCCAGTGACCTAAACCAGGACAAACATAGAGACATACACACAGCTTTATCATGGGTGTGTTCCCTCAGGTGCATAAGATTCTGGATGAAACAGATAGGGCTGGATGTTCACGTGGCACAACAGGGTGAACTTTGCCTTTGCCAGAGAGTACAACAGTCTAACCTTGACCCCTGTAGGACATACACAGAGTCAGACAAAAAGAAAGGGAATAACAGATAGAGAGTCCGAGCCTACCTTGTCCCATGTAAGCTCCAGTGAGGGCCTCCTTGGCGGTTCCGAAGCCCAGCTCCCTGCACACCACGCTGGCTGAGTTGCGGTCCCACAGGTGGTCTACAATGGTCCCCCACTTCCCCTCCTTCAGCACCTCCACACGGCCCTCACCCAACCTGGGGCCAGCCTTCAGACGCACTGGCTAGAGGGGGAGAGAAGAGAATTAGAGGCACCGAGAGACGTAGAGAGCGAGAGAGAAAGAGAGAGAGATTGAGACAGAGAGAGAGAGACAGAGAAAGAGACAGAGAGAGAGAGAGAGAGAGAGAGAGAGAGAGAGAGAGAGAGACAGAGAAAGAGACAGAGAGAGAGAGAGAGAGAGAGAGACAGAGAGAGAGAGAGAGAGAGAGAGAGAGAGAGAGAGAGAGAGAGAGATTCCTCTTTATTTTTCAAAACAGAGTTCTCTACAACACAGAGAAATCTATTTCCAAAACAAAAAAATCAAAAACAATAATTGAGCATGATTTAACTCAAAACATTTCCAAAGCACAAGGCATTCTCTACAACAGAGCACAAAACATTTTTAAGACACCAAATGCTTATGAACTCCTCAACATTATTTGTGGTACAGTAGAAATCAAAATCAACTTTCAATCTAGCTTTCACCATTCTAACAAAAACAGTGTTTATGTCAACATCTAAGGACTCTTCAATCTTATTCCTTCTACTGAGGTAGATAGCCATTTTTGCTTGACCAAATACAAAATTAAACAATTGACATTTCAATCTCCTTTTCTGACTGTAGCTAAAACCAAGAATAAATAGATCCTTAGAAAATTCCTCTCCAAACATCAAGAACATTTGTTGCAACAACTGAAAAAAAGAACACAGTCTGCTACAGTCCAGAAAGCAGTGATAAACTGTCTCCCTCTGCAAACAGAAAGGGCAATCTTCACTTACATTGGGATTGATAATGGAAATGAACGCATTGACAGCCACACTACCGTGTAGGACTCTCCACTGTAGGTCCCCTACTCTTTTGGTCAACGGTGGTTTGTAAATTGCTCTCCATACTGGTCTGACCTCATTGTCAAGCCCCAGATGAGCTCTCCAAGGAGTGTCAGCCCGACCACTTAGTTTACCTTTATTTACAATTTTTACAAACATTTTATACATAGTTTTTCCTCCCATGTCATCAAATTCATTTGTGAGAGTCTCTCTGGACTCTAACAGTTGGCCAGTACAGTCTTTAAAATCAGGAAATAGAGTCAATGCTGGAAAAGTATCATCAACAACTGGTTGACATTGTCCACTACAGTAGTCTTTTAGCAAGGATAATTCAGTCTTTGTGAGTTCACACTTCCAAGTGCTGAGCATTTGATTTATAATCCTGATCGATCTAACTCCCACATGAGGCTAGACCTGCAGTGTCGATCAGATTAGGTCCACACAGATCCACCACGTCTCAGAGTAACAGTTCCAGCCGCACAGAACAACTGCATAATGAAGGGTCCAGTTATTTGTTCTATGTTAAAACGAGTGCCATTCACCACTGGTTCTTTCAACAGCCATGACAGGGACTCACAGCTTGTCACTCTCTTTTTATGGAACATCCCCCACACAGTGAACAGTCCATGGTAAAACTTTGGGAGGTTACACAGTTTTTTAGCACTCAAGTCCATTAAAAACAAAGGCTCAGCAAGACCCAAATTCCCGCCTCGGGTCAATATGGCTCTGGCCAAGGGTCTCCAGACAAGGTCTGCGGGCCCAACAAGGAGTCTCTGGATGAAACGGAGTCGGAAGGCAGCGCCCCTACTGGCGAGATGAATGAGTCCCTGCCCTCCTTCCTCCTTTGGCAAAAACAGTACGCTTTGTGGAACCCAGTGCAGACGGTCCCAGAAAAAGTCCACCAACACTGCCTGTATCTTGGCCAGCAGTTGTGCAGGAGGGTCTACACATGATAATCGGTGCCACAACATTGATGACACTAGGTTGTTGATCACTAGTGTTCGACCCCTAAAAGACATGTGTGGCAAGATCCATTTCCATTTTTTTTGAGACGTCCTTCAACTTTTTCTAAAACATTGTCCCAGTTTTTACACAGAAAAGTATAATCTCCAAGATAAACACCAAGATATTTAAAACCACCCTTGTTCCAAATTAACCCGGCAGGTAAAACAAGTTTTCTGCTTAACTCATTACTGATCGTTACAGCTTCACTTTTCCCCCAGTTAATTTTGGCAGAGGACAATACGCCAAAACCATTAATATTTTCAACAAGGGTGTCAATATCTTCCTGTTTTTTGACAATGAAAACAACATCATCGGCATAAGCAGATAATTTAAAAACGGTTTCACATCCAGGAAGGCTTACACCAACAAGAGATTTTCTTAATTTGTGCAGAAGAGGCTCTATGGCCAAGGAGTACAGCATGCCAGATAATGAACAACCTTGTCTGATCCCCCTCTGAACTTTAAACGGAGCACTTAAACCACCGTTGATCTTTAAAATGCTCTCAATGTCACTATACAAGACTCGAATCATGTTTATTAGACCAGAGCTAAACCCAAACGCATCTAACGTTTGCCACAAATACTGGTGTTCAACTCTGTCAAATGCCTTTTCCTGGTCAATTGAAATCAGGCAAATTTCGCAACCCAATGAATTGGAGAGGTCCAAAACATCACGAATTAAAATAATGTTGTCAGATATCAACCTATTGGGTATGCAATAAGTCTGGTCAATATGAATGACGTGCTCCATAACATTTTTCAGTCTCATTGCCAACACCTTTGACAAAAGTTTGTAATCAGTGCAGAGCAGAGCCACCGGCCGCCAGTTCTTTATCTCTTGTAAATCCCCTTTTTTGGGGAGAAGGGTGAGGACTGCTCTCCTGCAACTCAAAGGTAAATGTCCTTTTCTTAAACTGTCTCTGAGAACAAGCAACAAATCTTTGCCAATCACAGGCCAGAAAGCTTTATAAAAGTCCACAGGAAGGCCGTCAATGCCTGGAGATTTACCGCTTTCTAGACTCTGCAACGCAGAATATAGTTCATCAGCAGAGATCGGTGCATCCAGCTCCACGTTAGCCTCCTCAGAAACCTTAGGCAAGCCCTCATAGAAGGACTGCGCCACCTCTGGTCTCTCTTGGAACTCACTCTTGAAGAGTTTCTCATAAAAAGCCACTGCAGATTTACGGATGTCCACAGACTCTTGCAGCAATTGTCCAGTACTGGACCGCAGAGAGTGCATAAGTCTCCTTTGTCCATTTTTTCGTTCAAGGCCGAAAAAAAAATGAGAAGGTGCATCCATTTTGGCAATATTTTGATGACGTGAGCGAACCAGAGCACCTTGAGCAGAGAAACCCAACAGGTTAGATAGAGCTGACTTTTTCCTTTTGAGAACTTTAAAGTGTTCCCCTTCTCTTGTTGAGTCTGCCAAATCTTGCAGCTTCACTATTTCACTCTCCAAAGCTTTCATAGATCTAGTCATGTCTCTCGTGACATTGAGAGTATACTGTAGGCACAGCTGTTTTATATTGACCTTCCCTATGTCCCACCACTGTTGTAATGAAGTGTACTCAGATTTTTCTTTTGTGTAACCACTCCAGAAGTACTTAAAAGCATCTTTAAAAGCATTATCAGAGAGCAAAGATACGTTAAAATGCCAATAGGCGCTTTTACATTTCACATCCTTAACAAAGATAGCAACTTGTACGAGGCAATGATCTGAAATACCAGTTGGGTGTATTGAACAACCTTTAAGTACATTACTCTGATGTTTGAAACAGTAAACTCTATCAAGCCTAGCCAAAGACAAAGAATTATCTTTAACATGAGTCCAAGTATACTGACGATGAGTGGCATGAAAAAACCTCCAAACATCACACAAATCATTCATCTCAATTACTTTTATAAGACACTTCTTACTGGCTCCGTGTGGTTCTGGGTGGTTTCTGTCTAGAGCTGCGTTCTCAGTGCAGTTAAAATCCCCACCCAGGAACATGTATCCATCAGCGCTACAGTTGCTTATTACATCGTTTAGAATGTTTAAAAAGACCACCCTTTCTGGGCCTACAGTAGGAGCATAAACATTGATGAAAGTCATTTTTACACTTTCAAATACAGCTTGTATTTTTAACAAGCGCCCTGCAATGATTTCCTCAGTAACACAAGAGATGGGTAAAAAATCTCTAGAAAACAAGATAGCCACTCCACCACTGTTGCTACACTTATGACTGAGAAAAACTTCCCCATCCCAATCTTTCTTCCACTCGGTTTCATTTTCAGCTGTGCTATGTGTTTCTTGTAAAAAAATGACATTTAATTTTTTAACTTTAAACAAACTGATAAGGGAAACTCTCTTCCCATCTTCTCTGGCACCATTAACGTTTAAAGAACCCAACTTGATGTCACACATAGTAGATGTTAAGTTGCATTTAAACAGAAAAGAGAGCTTAACACAAACAAATAAAAATAAAAATAAAAGACACTTAACCATCATTAGCTACTTGTGCTCTCGCTTTTATCATTAATTTTTTCAAACGAAAAATTTCCTGATCTGTAAAGGTCAGTTGGTCAGGGTTTTCTGTATTTTTCATGTACAATTTAACTGAATCAATGAACAACTTTAAGTCCGGGAAGTACTCGTCAATTTTGACTGATCTCAGACCTTTAGTTCTTTGTAAAAAGGACTGAATTTTGGTGAAAGCATAAGCACTCTCCACATCCATCTGCGTCTCTCCACTAACATCACTTTCAGACTCTTGAGTGTTCATCAACACATCCTCTGACTGAGAAGAACAGCCCATTAGATTCGATTTTGACACTTTTGTAACTTGTTCAGTGTTTGATTTAATTTCTGGATTTTTCCTCTTGGTTGCCAGTTTGGAAATTTCAGCATCCATCATGACATCTTCCTCATTAAACAACACTGACTCAGCTACTCTAGTCGCGGTATGACCAACATTTAACTCATCTTTTGCAACATTTTTTTCACTCACTACATTTTCCCCCACCTCATTCTCTTGATCACTACCATCTCGTTTTTCTTCCTGCGCAGTTCTCTGCGGTTCGCCAGGTAACGCGGCTCCGCTTTCGGCCCGAGCGGGCGGCGGGTTTGCTGCGTTAACATCCCGCGTCTCACCTGCTCTCTCTGGGCACGAGCGAATCACATGCCCTACAGTCCCACACCCAAAGCATTTCATAGTCTCTGATGTTACATGCACAGTGTAGTCAAATTCATCAACCTTAAACTTAAACACTAAGTTCAACTCTTCATCACTCTTTTTGAGAATCATGTGTACATGTCTCCTAAAAGACACAACGTGTTTAAGATGAGGGGATTTACAGCTGATGGGAATCATCTTTATCGGTGTCACTAGTTTTCCGTGTCTCCCTAGTTCTTTTTCCAACAACTCATTTTTCATAAACGGGGGTACATTTGAAATGATTACCTTTTTGGCCGGGTTTACTAGAGACAATACTGGTGTGTATGTGTCTTGAATCACGATTCCACTTTCCAATAGCTGATTTACTTTGTCCACACTGTCCAAAAAGATCACAACGGCACTATTCATCCTAGAAGCCGATTTAATACTGTCATATCCGACAATCTCACCCACCGCTAGACTACAATCTTCAACCGAACACCCGTTAGGCGGAGAGAGTTTAATAGCGTGTCGGCGCGTGAGTTTGTACAAACAACTGTGTTCACCTGCTGCAGCCATGCTGACCAGCAACGCCGGCAGCCGCCGCCTCCACCAAACAAAACACAACCGAGCCCCAAAAAACACTGATTCTCTAAAAAAAATAAAAAAATCCTCAAAGCATCAACAGAGAAACAAAAGTTTTGGAAAAAAAAAAGATAAGTAGAGAACTCACATTCAGCACGCTTTTATTAGCACAATGAATGGAATGTGTGTAAGTGTGTGCATCATTGTGTGTGTGCGTGCGTCAGTGTGTGTCTGTCTCTTACCACAATTGGGTGGGGTGCCTGGGGTCTTCCAGATGACATGCGTGCAAACTGTGGTCCCGGTACACACCTCGCTACCACGTGTCTCCCACTCTTACAGGGGGAGGGGCTACGTGGGATGGACAGCTGAGTATGACACTCTGAAAGGCTGGTCTCTGACCCCAGGCAGTGAACCTTCTCTACCCAGAAACTCTTCTTACTAGCCATAAGGCTCAGCCTAGGAAGGGTTAAAGACAAGGTTGTAAGCGTATTAGAATGCTATATAACACATTGTAACACATTATAACATACTACATGGTAATTTACCATGGAGAAAAATTGGTGGGACTTGCTTTAACCCTTCACAAGTTTTTTTGTGGTAGTGGAAGAAGTTTAAAAAGTTTTACTTATGCCAAGAAGTTAAATATACTCAAAGTTTCAATAATTGGCAGTTAGATCACATTTTTTTATCACAAATAACTACAGAGACTACATTATTACACTTTAATACACTCTCTTACTAGAATACCACAGTATATGCCAACTGTAATAATAGTGTATAATAAGATGAAGAGGGATTGTTGAAGTTTAAAATAAATGTAAATAACTTGTTTTTATCCCAAGTGTTTATCGCCTACTTTAACCAAACGTATAATGTCTTAAAAGCTGTAAAAGAAAGTTATGACTGGATAGATAAATAGGATGGATAAATAAATTGATAAATAAATAGGATAGATGAATAACTAGATAAATAAATGGATAGATAAATAAATGGATAAATAAATAAATGGATAGATAAATAAATGGATAAATAAATAAATGGCTAGATAAATAAATGGATAGATAAATAAATGGATAGATAAATAGGATGGATAACTAAATGGATAGATAAATAGGATAGATAAATAAATGGATAGATAAATAGGATAGATAAATAAACGGATAGATAAATAGGATAGATAAATAAATGGATAGATAAATAGGATGGATAAATAAACGGGATAGATAAATAAATGGATAGATAAATAAATGGATAGATAAATAAATGGATAGATAAATAAATGGATAAATAAATAAATGGATAGATAAATAAATGGATAGATAAATAGGATAGATAAATAAATGGATAGATAAATAAATGGATAAATAAATAAATGGATAGATAAATAAATGGATAGATAAATAAATGGATAAATAAATAAATGGATAGATATATAAATGGATAGATAAATAAATTGATAAATAAATAGGATGGATAAATAAATGGATAGATAAATATGATGGATAAATAAATGATTTAATAACTGATTTCAGATTTGAATAGCAGAGAAGTCGACCAATAGTCATACCCTCTCAGTTGTTTGGGAAAGTGTCAAAAACTGGAGTTGTTTGAAAAATGCTAATGCAGTTAATGCAGTTACTAAAACAGCTGTATCATTAGATCTGTAGTGTACCTCTTGATTGGTAGTAGATATTTCTGTTCTTATTTCCAGATTTGAATAGCAGAGAAGTAGACAAAGATGTCACATCCTCTAAACTTCTTCGGAAAGTGGTCAAAATGTCAGTTGTTTATTGAAGAAGATGTTGTTGATGCTGTCACTTAAACAGCTGTAACAATTGATCAGTACCAGATAATTATGTTATAATATCAGATTTGAATAGCAGAGAAGTAGAGTAAGATGTCATACCGTCTAAGTGTTTGGCAAAGTGGTCAAATTAGCTGATTTGTGTCAAAACTTGCATTGTTGCATTTAAAGTGAATTGAAGTTGGAAGTGATGATGTCACAATGTGAAGCTTTAGAATGTTGAAAAGTGAAGGTGTATGCGAGCACACTATTCCAGACCAGTCTGCACATTTTAAAGTTTGAAAGACGTTTGGTTACTTATGTAATCTCAGTTCCATGAAGGAGAGGAACGAGACAACGAGACTACCCAGTAACACTTCATATGAATACTTTATAATACATTACTAAGTATGTATACTGTATAGTACATGCCATTTAGCAGACACGTTTATCCAAAGCGACTTACAGTCATGTGTGCTAAAATCAGATACACAAACATTATCAACGTCTGGAGAACAAAGAATTTGTAGTTAGATGAGATG
Organism: Thymallus thymallus; assembly: GCA_023634145.1. Taxonomy (NCBI): domain Eukaryota; kingdom Metazoa; phylum Chordata; class Actinopteri; order Salmoniformes; family Salmonidae; genus Thymallus; species Thymallus thymallus. The sequence continues at coordinate 8,155,757 of CM042389.1, forward strand.
TTTCAACGTCTGAGTAGGTCTTACTTTGTGGATGGATCCGCAAGCTTGGTGTCCCAGATTTTCCTGTGAAGAAACAGGAAAAATAAGAGAGGACGTTAGTATCTCTTCCGTTTATTAGTTGAGGTTTCGTGAAACACCTGTTAGTCCTGTGAGGTGAGATGACTAAAGCTTGCCCACAGAGTCAGCTTTTGTAGACAACAACTGTGTCATGTGCTTGGTTAATGCCACACACAGTGATACCCACACACTGACAGTAGATATCTGGTGTTTGGTTAATATGGTCCATGCCACACAGAATGATTCCCACATACACTGTTTATCAGCCACATCGGTAGTCATGTGTTGTTGATATACATGGACACAGCCAGAAACAGTTATGTCCTAGAAGCAGCTGTACCTGTCATATTGACCTTAGGGATGCCAACCAGTATAAAAACACTTACATAGATATATATGTCAGCCTACAGAAAGCCCATCTGTGTTGAGATACAGTCAATCGCTGTGTGTGTGTGTGTAGGTGGGATTGTGAATCTTTCCCTATTCTCTCTAGCCCACACTTCCTGTCTCTCTCTCCTTTATGTTGGGGTGTAGATGTCTAGCCTAGGTCTGTGTGTATGTTTAGAACAACTGGTCAGAGTGTAGTAGGCCTATGTACCACACACAGTAGTGTATGTTATGGACCGCCAGCTAAGCCAGGCTTGAAGAAAAAAACTATAATTTTTGTTGCCAACATACAGTAGGTCTGCTCAAACAACTGGGTTGTATTCATTAGGGCACCAAATGGAAGCAAACAGAATAAAACAAGGAGGGACTACAGGTCCAATAGGAAACGTTTGTTTTCCTTTTCCATTCAAAATGTTTTGCTACGTTGTGCCATGATGAATATGACTGGTGTGATGCTGCTGTGGTGTTGGTAACATGATAAAATAAGAACTCTTAAATCACTCATACTTGGCATTTTACAAGAACATTGCTGGTACATCAACATTTGTAAATAACTCTGGAATGCTAGAAAGAGATTCAAGCAGTTTGAAACTACTCATTAACCTAACCAACCATGCGTAGGCTATAAAATGTGACTTTCAACAGCAACTATGGACAACATTGCTGGGAAAAGGTTGAAACAAAACACACACGCAAACAGTGTTGGCACACTTTAACCGTAAGAACTGGTCCGGTTGTCCGAGAAACTACAGTAAAGAAAAAAATTAAATAAATGAAAGACCCAAAAGATCATTGAGTCATAAAACAGATATTTAGTCAGGAGTCCATTCCTGGCACTCCATCACAGGCAATTCCAAGACGTGCCCAAAATAATTTAATAATCTCTCAGCTCCTGCCAAACAGGAGCTGAGGTAGACTACACACACACACACACAACTCAGTCAGCTGCACTTAGGGAAACAAATACATCTACGGAAATTCATAACACAGTACGTTTGGATTTCCAACATGAAAATAACACATTCCTGCCTTGCTAGTCAAGGCAGGAATCAAGAGAGACATTGTCACAGCCCTGGCGTTTCATAGCAGCTAGAGTTAAGTCATGTAAAAGTAGAAACGGTACCTCCTTGCACAATTTCTTTGTTGTTGACCTAAACATAGAATTACATATATAATCATTATGCATTTACTGTAATAGCATCTCTCATCAATGTGGGGCCTAATTATAAAGATTTGTCGTTTAACTTTTAAAATGTATTACCTTTTAATGTGACATTAACATAACCAGTCATGATGTTTTCATCTGATTGTCAATCACTTCAAAAGGCTCATGTAACCCTGGCTACGTGTGCACGGTTCATCCACTCTAAAATAATTCCCGCGTCCATACAGTGCACTGTGCACCCGCCATGTGAGGAATGGAATGAGACATCTGTAACAAAACACCAAGAATGGAATGAATGACATTCAGTGATTGTCATTCATCAGGCCAGCACCTGTAGCCTGGATAGATGCGTCCACTACGGCCTGTCACTCATCGTACCACACCACATTTTGGAGTGCATTGCATACGTTTTCAAGTTCATTTGCAAATGCGTAATTATAAATAACAATATTTGTTTTATAGGCATCTTTGTTTTAATTATTGTGATAGGCTCATGTTCAGCCGGTATGGCATTCCCCCACTATATATTTGACCTGTACTTCATACCGGCTTACTTTTACCCCTGTGTTACAGTATGTTCAATGTTGACCTGTACTTCATACCGGCTTACTGTTACCCCTGTGTTACAGTATGTTCAATGTTAACCGGTACTTCATACCGGCTTACTTTTACCCCTGTGTTACAGTATGTTCAATGTTGACCTGTACTTCATACCGGCTTACTTTTACCCCTGTGTTACAGTATGTTCAATGTTGACCTGTACTTCATTCCGGCTTACTTTTACCCCTGTGTTACAGTATGTTCAATGTTGACCTGTACTTCGTACCGGCTTACTGTTACCCCTGTGTTACAGAAATGTCAATGCCCGTCTACTACATTATAAAAAAACTTGTTTCCATACTATGAAAGGTGTCTATGAGCCATGTAGGAGAGACAAAAATAAGCATTTTTATTTAATATTATTATAACACATGGGTTTCAAATTTATTTATTACATTTTTTTTTATTAACCTTTATTTAACTAGGGAAGTCAGTTAAGAACAAATTATTATTTACTATGATGGACTACACATATAACGAGTTTAAGTACCCAGCTAATGCTACGTAGTATGTGATCCCTTGAAAGTTATGCTTTTTATCATTAATCATAGGCACAACCTCTGCTTTCTCAAGTAAAACCTTTAAAGACTTGTGACAAACATTTTAGTTTTTTATTTAAGAAGCTCTTATTCAGAACAACTTACAGAAGCAATTAGGGTTAAGTGCCTTTCTCATGGGCACATCGACAGATTTTTCACCTAGTCAGCTCAGGGATCCGCACCAGTGACCTTTCGGTTTCTGGCCCAATGACTTAACTGCTAGGCTATCTGCCTAGCGTTTAAGATAGCTAGCTTTCTTGATGGGAAACAACTTGTAATTTGGGTGAACTATACCTTAAAAGCATCAAAGGTTGAACTATCACACCCCCTAGAGTCGATGTCCGCACCTCCGTGGAAATCGAATGAGTATAATAAAAAATACTCGATCAAAATCTGTCTGTTTAAGGTAAATATATCTTCTTCTTTTTTTATGGCGGCCTTCCGCATCCAGCCAGGTCACCCGTGATACAAGTCAGTATTCGACATCTATCCATGTCTGAGGATGTCGGGAGATGGGAAAATGTCGGGAGATGGGAAAAAGTCTGTGGCGTCCGGACGGTTTGGCCTACAAACTAATATGGCCGCTCTATGGAAATATGAGACTCTCACAAACACGTACATGTCAGTTGTATTTGCTTTAGGATGCCCACAAGCCTCACAAACATTAAGAACACCAGTTTTTTCCATGACATAGACTGACCAGGTGATACAAGGTGAAAGCTATGATCCCTTATTGATGTCACTTGTTAGGTTAAAGAAACATTTTTAAGATTATTGAGACGTGGATGGTGTACAGTATGTGTGCCATTCAGAGGGTGAATGGACAAGACAAAATATTTAAGAGCTTTTGAACGGGTTTGGTAGTAGGTGCCAGGCACACCGGTTTGTGTCAAGAACTGCAACGCTGCTGGATTTTTCACACTCAACAGTTTCCTGTGTGTATCAAGAATGGTCCACCGCCCAAAGGACATCCAGCCAACTTGACACAACTGTGGGAAGCACTGGAGTCAACATGGGCCATCATCCCGGCTTAAGCCATATGTCTGAGATACTGCAGCAGTAGGGTCATGCTAAAAGGCTTGTGGTTGATTGAGACAGACGCACAAGCTGCCAATGGAATTGATTGAGACAGACACGCTGCGAATGGAATTGATTGAGACAGACACGCTGCCAATGGAATTGATTGAGACAGACACACACGCTGCGAATGGAATTGATTGAGACACACACGCTGCGAATGGAATTGATTGAGACAGACACGCTGCGAATGGAATTGATTGAGACAGACACGCTGCGAATGGAATTGATTGAGACAGACACGCTGCCAATGGAATTGATTGAGACAGACACGCTGCGAATGGAATTGATTGAGACAGACACGCTGCGAATGGAATTGAACACTTATTCTTAAATCTGAAAATAACTTGCATGTGTCTACCATGTGTCTTTGTTGTAACACGATCGTAACCTAGAGAATAGACACACACACACACACACACACACACACATATACGCAAAGGCGTGCCCACACACACACACACACACACACACACACACACACACACACACACACACACACACACACACACACACACACACACACACACACACACACACACACACACACACACACACACACACACACATACCCAGGGGAGAGAATGTCTGTGACATAATTGTGACCTCACCACACACCAATCAAACCAACTATTTTCCCTCACCACACTGAGGAAAGAACAACCATTTCACAGACTCTACATTTGATTAAATTACAGTATATTTGGATAAGTTAAGTTCCCTTAACTTCAACCTAACTTCAAAGCATCTAATAATGTTACTACGATTCTAACTTTATTCATACTACTTCTCCTGTCTTTGTCGATACAGTGCCCTCAGAAAGTATTCATACCCCTTGACTTATTCCATATGTTGTTGTGTTACAGCCTGAACTCAAAATGGATTAAATAAAACATTTTCCCTCACCCATCTACACAGAATTCCCCATAACGACAAAGTGAAAACATGTTTTTAGAATTTTTTGCAAAACCCGGAAATATCAAATTTACATAAGCATTCACACCCCTGAGTCAATGTATGTTAGAATAACCTTTGGCATTGATTACAGCTTATATTTCTGGGTTAGTCTCGAAGAGCTTTGCTCACCTGTACAATATTTGCACATTATTCTTTTTTTAATTCTTCAAGCTCTGTCAAGTTGATTTAAGCCTAAACTGTAACTCTGCCACTCAGGAACATTCACTGTCTCCCAGTGTCAGTTGGAAAGCAGACAGAACCAGGTTTTCCTCTTGGTTTTTCTTGTACTTAGCTCTATTCTGTTTATTTTTATTTAAAAAAAACGTCCTAGTCCTTGCCAATGACAAGCATACCCATAACATGATGCAGCTACAACCATGCTTGTCAATATGAACTAACGGATACTCAGTGATGTTTCGCAGTTTTACTTTAGTGCCTTATTGCAAAAACACAACAACATCTTGAAAAAGTCAAGGGTGTGAATACTTTCTGAAGGCACTGTATCTATACATAACTATTGCACAGATCCCTCTTTCTCTAATACGATTGTACAGATGTTAGCTAGCTAGCTCGGGTTAAGAAAACAGAATCACTGTTCACTACACCTCTGACTGAATGGAGTGTGTTTAAATGTGTTTAATGGTTCTCCCTACCAGAGCCCAGTCTGCCTGTATAATCAGTGTGTTACAGGCTCCACCCCTCGTCTACCAACCCAGAAAGAGAGACAGAAAGCGAGAAAGAGAGAGAGCGAAAGAGGCTAATGATAGGGGGACCCACCCCTGTTGCTAAACGACAACAATCACCCTGCTGTTTCTGTTTTCAGCACCGTCACGCTTCCTTGCTTTCCTTACTGGTTTACCACTTTACCCTCTTCACCTCTCTCTCTCTCTCTCTCTCTCTCTCTCTCACTGTAGGAAGCTCTGAACAGTATCTTCCTCCCTTACCCTGCAGTGCCAGAAGAAGAGGAGTACCCCATGCAAAGTTTGATCCCCGGATATGAATAGCAACCACTTTAAACCACCAAAGGTCTTTGTCAGGATAGTGGTTCCTGGAAACCATCGGTCTTATATCCAGTTTTGAGTTGTCCAAATTAAGTTGCAGAGTTGCATAGTCTGTGAGCTCCTATCATGGATGATACTCTTTCTATGGGCTCAGAGATGATAGTCTGTGTTATCCTGTCATGGATTATACTCTTTCTATGGACTCAGAGATGATAGCCTGTGAGCTCCTATCATGGATGATAGTCTTTCTATGGGCTCAGAGATGATAGTCTGTGTTATCCTGTCATGGATGATACTCTTTCTATGGACTCAGAGATGATAGCCTGTGTTATCCTGTCATGGATGATACTCTTTCTATGGACTCAGAGATGATAGCTTGTGAGCTCCTATCATGGATGATAGTCTTTCCATGGGCTCAGAGATGATAGCCTGTGTGCTCCTATCATGGATGATAGTCTTTCCATGGACTCAGAGATGATAGCCTGTGTGCTCCTATCATGGATGATAGTCTTTCCATGGGCTCAGAGATGATAGCCTGTGTGCTCCTATCATGGATGATAGTATTTCCTTGGGCTCAGAGATGATAGCCTGTGTGCTCCTATCATGGATGATAGTTTTTCCATGGGCTCAGAGATGATAGCCTGTGTGCTCCTATCATGGATTATAGTTTTTCCATGGGCTCAGAGATGATTGCCTGTGTGCTCCTATCATGGATGATAGTATTTCCATGGGCTCAGAGATGATAGCCTGTGTGCTCCTATGATGGATGATAGTTTTTCCATGGGCTCAGAGATGATAGCCTGTGTGCTCCTATCATGATGATAGTATTTCCATGGGCTCAGAGATGATAGTCTGTGTTATCCTGTCATGGATGATAGTATTTCCATGGGCTCAGAGATGATAGCCTGTGTCCTCCTCCTTGGCTAGGATGATCTCTTACACAAGTAAATGCAATAAAACATGTCCATCGAAAAAAAACTGAATGAATTACAGCTTGGGCTGACAACTGTGGTTAAACGCTTCTCCACAACCACATAAAGCACAGCCGTCCGCCATACATAGGCCTACGTAAATTAAAAGACATCATATAAATTAGAGACAAGCTCACTTCGGATTGCTCAGAACTGAGACACCGACCGAGACAGAATCGGTCACACAAAATGTCACCCTAAGGAAAATTATACCCCCCCCCCCCCCCACCTGGGCTGAAATTCAATTAATCAATTGTAGGACCTCTAATCTCCACAGTGACAGAGAGAGACAGTTGCTGACACAGCGAGGCCCCAGCAGGGCCCAGGCTATAATTGGAGATGGTAGAAAACCCTGGGTAGTCTCAGTGGCTCAGTCCTACACACTGTTCTTCACACACACAGACACACACACATGAACGATGCACGCATACACACACATGAACGATGCATGCATACACACACACAAAGGATGCATGCATACACACACACGTACAAACATCAACAGACAGACACACACACACACACAGCTATAATTGGGGTGTTTTTTCTCTGGCGGCAGGCAGGGCAGAAACCCTGGAGAGCCTCAGTCCTGCCCAACCTGTAATTACAACATCTCCAGGGTTTCATCCAGACCAGTAGACACGGACAAGAGCCAGGAGGGGACAGGAGCCATATGTTAAATAAATTATATTTTTTAATCAGCTTCTTGGACGATTGTGAAAGTAATGAAAGTTACAGACTGCACCTTTAAGCCACGATAAAATCAATCAATCAACCATCAGTAAGTCAATCACTCAATCTATTTTAGGATGTGGGATATTGGGCTATACATAAAAACTGTGGTGTCTTATCAACCAACCAGGACTAAAATACTAACAAAATCCATGAGAAAAAAAAAAAATATATATATATAAATGAAATAAACTGGCCTTAATAAACTATACAGACTTTCACTGTCTAATCATGTCTAATCTGAGGTGAAAACGATCTGGCCAATCAGAGCAGGCACACAAACACTGGGGTACCGTTCAGTAGGCATGAAAGGAAAGAAAATGCTTTGAAACAGATGGACAATGAGAATGTCCCTTTTTGTTGTCTGTTTCCAGATGTGTTCTCCTGTTTGTCCCTTCGGAACACAAAACAAGGTCAACCCTAGGACACAGAGACCCAACTAAATTAAAATAGAAAGACACCACTGCCATCCCAAATGCCTTGTTATTTACTAAACTGAGAATGAAACATACTGACAGAAAAACAAACTGGTGGTTTGAACTTTGAAAAGAAAATGGGCATTTCCAAACACCCGTACTTGCATTTCCAAACACCCGTACTTGCATTTCCAAAAACCTGTACTTGCGTTCTAAAAAGTAGGCATTTTGGGTATTCAAAAATAGAATGTTTTCTAGTATGTGTAACTTCTAAAATGTAGTATGCTATAAATGCCAGGATGTCATACTTATTTTGGCTTTTCATGTAGTAGAATTCTCTGAACACTATTGAGGAAGAGAATCGTCTCTTCAGATCCATGTGTGTTTGACTGTTGTCAATAATCAGTTTTTGACAGCCTATAATCAGCTGAGGCGACAAGCTGTACCCAAATGAACGAATGGCAGGAAACAACACAATTGTGTATTAAATGACACATTCTCAGTATGGATGAGTCTAGTAAGTTGATATTTGTTGCTTACTGTAAATGTTTTCACTAAACAGTATGTTGTAAATAGTATGTAGTATGATGGGCTTGTTATGGGTGGCAGGTTGTCCAGTGGTTTAGAGCGTTGGGCCAGTAACCTAAAGGTCGCTGGTTGAAATAATCTGTAGAACAAGGCACTTAACCCTAATTGCTCCTGTAAGTCTCTCTGGATAAGAGCATCTGCTAAATGATTATAATGTAAATGTCCTGTATAATAATAAGTTCACAATATGCAGTTTTAGTAAGAAGCCTATAGGCAAGACAGATTTCAGACATGTCCATTGGACCGCATGCATTTCTCAAAACAAACCAACAAACGCTTCTGAATATATTCACCTCTCAGTCTTTTCAAAAATGTATTATTTATTTATATCAGTATTCGGTATTCTTACTTCCTTTCTTTCTTTCATTCTTATTTCTTTGAACATTGTTTCTGCTCCCTCGACCTCACAGGTTTTAAAACAAGATGCCAACAGAAGCCAGCTGCCTGTGAATTCTTCAGGCCAAGTCCTTCAGGCTACACCAACCTTGTCCTGTTTCTCTCTCGTCTCCCTTACAATTCCACTATGCTGGCTATGAGCCCAGGTAGGGCCTCTGTCTTTCAGGGTGGCATCATGAAAATGTACCAATCCAGTCTTGAAACTCCCCTCACTTTAATGTAGCACGACAGGAGAAGGGCTAGTGAGGAAATTAACTGGCTAAAACGGTAGCAGCAATCTAACACCTGGAGCATAGAACAGATGTTGTGTTCAATTCAGTCACATGCACACACACACATACACACAAGTAAGCACACACACACACACACAAGTAAGCACACACACACACACACACACACACACACACACACACACACACACAAACACACATGGGGATAGCTACAGTAGCTGCAGCCCATATGGAAAATGAATGTCTCAACTTTGTGACACACAGGACAAAACCTTACAGTAGGATGTCTATGAAGGTCTGGACAGAGGACTTTCACTCATGATGGGACAGAAATAGTTGTGCTAATGTGTGGTTCTCCCTCGGTTATAAACTAAACCGTCTTAATACCACTGTTTTCCACAGGGTCAGAGGAAGTGAGTGAGTGAGTGAGTGAGTGAGTGAGTGAGTGAGTGAGTGAGTGAGTGAGTGAGTGAGTGAGTGAGTGAGTGAGTGAGTGAGTGAGTGAGTGAGTGAGTGAGTGAGTGAGTGAGTGAGTGAGTGAGTGAGTGAGTGAGTGAGTGAGTGAGTGAGTGAGTGAGTGAGTGAGTGAGTGAGTGAGTGAGTGAGTGAGTGAGTGAGTGAGTGAGTGAGTGGAGGTAGGGCTGGGGGGTTTATGATATATTGGTATTGATGCACGGACCAGTTTGGGTTTTTACTTTACCTTCTATACTGGTATTTGAATGTTTGGTTTGTTAAATGTGATACGCTGTGAGTAACGTCCATTTTTATAGTTTACTTCACTACTTGAGTCATCTCTCTCCGCTCTCTCTCTCTCCATGCCACTTTCCACACAGACCTAGCCCCTGACAACTGAGGACGTTTTGTGTGACAACTGAGGACGTTTTGTCTGACAACTGAGGACATTTTGTCTGACAACTGAGGACGTTTTGTCTGACAACTGAGGACATTTTGTCTGACAACTGAGGACGTTTTGTCTGACAACAGAGGGACTTCCAAATAGAGATACCATACACAAGGACATGCACATCCGGACAAAACCTCAGCCCTGTCCAAAAACCACCCCGTACACCTTCTAACTACTTGCTATGGTCATTCCCCCCACCTCCCCAACAGTCTTTACTCTGCCTCCACCACAATGGACATTGATACTGTATATTCATCACTGCTACAGTTGTTATTATGTATATAGTGATATTTCTATTTATATTGTTATTTTATTTAACTTAGTCCTGCATGTTGGAGCTCACTGTACCCTGCAATCACACCTGCAACCCTGTACATGTGACATGTGAGCGTTGGGCCAGTAACCGAAAGGTCGCTGGTTCGAATACCCGAGCCGGCAAGGTGAAAAAACCTGTCGATGTGTCCTTGAGCAAGGCACTTAACCCTAATTTGCTCCAGGGGCTGACCCTGTAGGTAGGCCGTCATTGTAAATAAGAATTTGTTCTTAACTGACTTGCCTAGTTAAATAAAGGTTAAATAAATAAAAGTATTAAACACTGAATCTCTGAATCTGCAGATCTGAGGGCTGAATAGAGGGGGTTTCTTACTTGTATGTTCTTTCATTGTGTAGTTCTGCCTCAGGGAACCCCAGCATTCCACACACCACTTTGCTGCTGTTGAGGTTCCAGCCCAAGTTACACACCTGCCTCCATCTCCCAGCATGCTTCACTTCCACCACGCCTTCAGTGATCAGGGCCCGTTTCTTAGTGTGCATCAGGATGGGCCGCAGACGCACCTCCTGGATACGCACCTTGCTGGAATACTGAGAGAGAAGGGGGAGGGGATTTGTTAAAACTTTACTGTAAAAAAGTTTGATCCAGGACACTTTCAAATTCAAATGACTTAAGCAAGGAATTTCCCAACTGAGACAGTAAATAGATTATTGATTGGTTAATTGATTGGAATTGGCAGTATCGGTGGTTTATCAGCACATTAGCAAGTAAGAAGCGGGTTTCTACATCTGCATTGCTTGCTGTTTAGGGCTTTAGGCTGGGTTTCTGTATAGCACTTTGTGACATCTGCTGATGTAAAAATTGCTTTATAAATAAATGTGATTGATTGATTGAAGTACCAGAGGTATAGAGTTGGTGGTGCCCACTGTAGCTGCTTACCAGGTTGTATAGATGTTGTCTCCAGGCTACAGCACCTGCTTCATTACTAGATGTAATGCTACTAGGTGTAAGGTGAAATGCTACTTACCGGGTTGTAGAGGTGCTGTCTCAGGCTGGGCCTCTCTGAAGGGTGTCCGTTCCCATGATGGGCCTGTCGGGGGTTACTGCGGCTGGCCAAGATGCTCTGCCACTGGGGCGAGACGCTGACATCCGGACGCAGGGCCACCAACTGACCATTACGTGACCCTGTGGCCTGGTCCAGGCTTCGCTCCGGACTGCAGACCACACCAAGGTCCTCAGAGTGCTTGCAATCATTGACACCCCAGCCGTTATGTTTACAGTCTTTCACAGTCTTCTCTGTGCCGTCACAACACACATTGTCCATCCAGATAGGACCTGGGGATGGGGGAATATGGACATGAACTTGTCATTGATGCATAGATGGATGGATGGATGGATGGATGGATGGATGGATGGATGGATGGATGGATGGATGGATGGATGGATGGATGGATGGATGGATGGATGGATGGACGGACGGACGGACGGACGGACGGACGGACGGATGAAAGTATTTAATAATTGATTGACTAATTGAATCATCCATCTATTTCTTTATTAATTCCTTCACTGATATAATAATTGATAGCCTAATTCGATAAAATGTGCCATAGTTGTGCCATATACAGTAATAAGATGCAACTGTGGGACTAGGGAGCCTGTCTCACCAGCTTCTGTAGGCCTCTAACCACTAAGTTTACATCACCAATTAACATCACCAAAATAACCCTGCAAATAACCCTGCAAATAACCCTGCAGGACTTCACTGCACTCCTCATTACAGTCGCTGCCTGGCAGGTTGGCAGGCTGGCATGGCAATATACGGCCTGAGAGGAGCAAATGTTTTAGAGTAAAGACAGCTTTGCCCTGCCAGCTATGTGCTACACTTGCCTTGGTTGCCTTTATTGTCCCCTTTAAATTACAATTAAAGGGAAGGTTGAGTGAACCGACAGAGCAGTAGCTAGGCTAGGCTGTCTAGCACTGCCATCCTAATATATATTTACTTAGTGCTTTAAAAACTGAAAGGTTTAGGAACTGAAAGGTTTGGAGAATGTTATTTTAGTTAGAAAGCAGGCGCCCTCTTCACAGAATTGGAAAGATAGGCCTATGCATTGAAGGGATATTTCACCCAAATTAAAACATTATACATTGGTTTCCTTATACCCTGTAAGCAGTCTATGGACAAGGTATGACAGCAATCCATGCTTTTTTTTTTTTTCGCACATCATGTTCATGTCATCTATAAGTGAGTTTGTTAAGCTTCACAATACATTTGAGATACTTTAAGATGACTTGAACATGATGTGTGAAAAATGCTAATATCGGTCCCATTATTTGAATAGAATTTGTGCCACAAATGCTAAAACGGAAACAGTGTCAGGGAAACCAAAGCTTGTATTCCTGTCACACCTTGTCCATAGACTGCTTACAGGGTAAGGAAACCAATCATTTTGTAATTTGGGTGAACTATCCCTTTAACATCTGACAGCCATATGGAAAATAATGGAAATCAACAGTTGACTGTGTTCTTTTAATGTACCTTTCAGTTTTAAAGAGTATATTTTCTGTATTGTATTATAGAAATAAAGACACATTTTGACAATTGCAAAAATGCAACAACTGTTCTGGAACACTTACCATCACCCTCTCCATATTTGGCACTGTGCGCCCACGTGATGCCGGTCTGGAAGCCCAGCTCCCGGCAGACGACTTTGGCTAGTTTGATGTCCACTTCGTCATCACACACCGTCCCCCACGTGCTGTTGTGAAGCACTTCCACGCGACCCTCGTTCAGTCCCCGGGCGAAGTTTCCCGCCAGGCGCACCTTAGCCGAGGAAGCCGGCGCGCGCACGGTCCTGCTGCGTGGTGAGGATGACGGCCGTCGGCGGAGTTCCGAAACCACGGAGGAGGAGAGGAAGAGGAGGAGGAGCAGAGAACTCAAGCAGATGAGGAAGATACGATGCATCATGTCTTTGTATGGAGTTTCGTCTAGGAGAGAGAGAGAGAGAGAGAGAGAGAGAGAGAGAGAGAGAGAGAGAGAGAGAGAATTGGGTTAGTAGAGCCATCAACATAAAGTAATCAGTTGTTTATTAGTTGAGTGGATTTTATAGTGTGATCAATAGTATTTTATTGAGAGATGATTCATTACAATTAAATATAGTTGAATTGTAAGGGAAAGAGAGAGAGAGAGAGAGAGAGAGAGAGAGAGAGATGGCTATATTCAAACAGGCCAATACTGACATCATCTGGACAGA